>JARHVA010006158.1:525000-695000 GCA_037957365.1 Torreya grandis
ATTTGTTGCTAATTTCATCTAGGAAAGTAATGAATCCATGAGAGTGATTTGTTTGGTTTTTTAATTCTGAGTGCGCTATGTTGGTTTTAAGGTTATATCTTAGAGAGAGATGAAACCTTAAAAATAACATACCACACTCAAAATTTAACTATAAATTATAGATCTATTTTTTTTTTGGAGAGGTTGGTTTTTATTTTATCTCTATCAATTATATATTACATATTCAAATGATTATGTAACCTTAAAACCAACATACCACACTCAAAATTTAACTATAGATTATAGATCTATTTTGGTTTTTGAGAGGTTGTTTTTTATTTTAGCTCTATCAACTATATATTACATATTCATATGATTGTAGTTTTATCTATCTATGAAGAAAATGAGGGGCAACTTCACGTTCCTTTTTGGAAATATGTGTTTTCTCAAACATAGATTTAATTATGTTTTTCATAAAATAGTATTTTTAGAGACTCAATGCTTTTCTCTCTTGATTGTAATTTTGATGCTTTACATATCCCATTATATCCACTTGATATATATTTAGACATGATAAAAAACTTAGAAATGCATAATTTTTTTGGAGATGAAGATAGAAAGGGTATTTTAACGAAAAAAAAGTATTTTATTCATTTTGATGATATAACAAGTGTACTTTTTTATTGGTATTATAAGTTATTCACTTATATAGACCTAGGTGTGAGGGTAGACACTTACCCACCTATTTATTTAAGTAGTCAATACCTATAAAATGTTTATGTGTTGTTTTTAAGGTTATTATAAGAGGTTAGAAGTTTAAAAAACACATAAGTGTTTAAGCTTAGAGAACTTCTTCTCTAATATGTCCTATACATATAAGCAGGCAGGAAGTTTGTTGTTTATTTATTTTGGCAGTGGGAAAGATATAATTGATATTAATTATTACCTATAGATTATTTATCCTAACTATGTTTTAGATTGAGGTAAAAGCAGGTTTTGAAGGGGCCCCGAAACCCTTTAACAGAGAACAAGATAAGAACATCTAAGCCCACAGGCAATGCCTAGAAAACACTACAGTGAGGTAGCAAAAAATAGGTTTTAAATGGTCCTGAAACCATAAGAGACATATTCGATCAAAACCCAGAAATAGAAGTCTGGTAGTACAACAAACAAAAGCTAACAAAAGGAGAACAAAGATCAGTACCAGTTTCTTAACCAATAAGGACCAGATTATTCATCCAGTTCCAATATCAAGTTCATGCCTTCTTTTCCTTTCAAATCAATTTCCTGGGTGGTAACCTCCAGCAAAGCTCCTTTTTGTATATCTTTCTTTCCGGAACTTTGCATTGTCCTTTTGCTGGGACCCTCAAGTGCTTTAGTCTCCTCATTGGCTCGTTTACCTATATTGATAGCAGCTGCACAAATGTTGGACGTTACTTCCTCCATTTTCTTTCTGTTGTCCTTTATTAGTTCTCGGAGGTTGTTTTCGTAAGCTTTGAGCTTGATAGGGATCTCGCTTAACTAATTTTCCATGTTATTTACTTTGTTCCAAGTAGCTTTCAGAGAATCTTCCAATGTTTCCACTTTTATCTTGAGATCAATGATCTCCGTACACAACCAGGAATCTAATTGGGAAGAAGACTCAGCTTTACAGTTAACCCAAGTCATAGGAGTGTTTATTTCATCATTCTGATTCTTCCCTCTCCAATCCTCAGACTTCTTATTGGGGCTATTCCTGGCTTCTTCAAAGAAGTCTTCTTGACTCTTTTGTTCCCGCTCATTGATTCCATCTTGAATTTCCTTCTCCATGTTTTGAATATCTTCCTGGACAGAGATTTCCTTTTCATTCTTAGAAGTTGGGTCCTCACCATGATCTTCCTGAACAATGTCATCCTCCGCCTCTTCCTGGTTTTCCTCCGTCTCTTATGTTCTGGTAGTAGAATCCTCATCTGTATTGACTTTATCTTTTTCAATTTCCTTAGATCCTTCTTTATCATTACTAGAGTTGGTGTCCCAACTCTCAGTTCCATCTTCTTCCTCCGGAATTTCCTCCTCAGGTTCTTCAATTCTCTCCCGCCCCCTTTCTTCTTCTACATTCTATTTATTTGGACTAGGGGTCTTAATTTTTCCTCTTCTGCTTACATTTTCATTCTTTTTATTCCCTGACAACTTATTTTTCCCCTGTTTGGGATACTTAACCAGTGCCCTATTCTTGAAATAGCCTTCAATAAGCAAAATAAGGCCTTCCTGCAGAATAGGGCGTAAATCCTTTTTCCTATGAGCATAAAGGCTTTGAATCAGGGAGTAGTGAAGATAGAAAGGAAAAGACAAGCTAACCTTATGCCTGAAGTGGTTGAGGAAGACAAAATGGAACTTATGCACTCATTTGCTTATTCTGTCTAGGATGAAGTACTCCCTTATACAGCTTAGGACGTCCCTCCAAATCCCTTGAATCTGGTCCAGCTCATAAAAATCCCCATTTTTGACCAACTTCTGCTCCTCCTCATCCATTTTGGGGAACTTAAAAAATGCCTCATTCGAAATGCTGGTCTGCTTTGAAAATTTGAGTCCTTCCATTGGCAACCCTGTAACCTCAGCAAGAAAATCCTTAGTTAAATTTACAGTTATACCATGCAAGGTGACCTTGTCATCTGACCAATTTTTGAAGAAGGCCGTCGTGATATGTGGTTTAGAGCCGTGGAGTCTTTCCATGTAGCTTGTAACATTTCCTTTCTGCAAAATTCTCCATACTTGATGTTTCTCTCTCCATTCTACACAGCTCTTGGGCTCCTGTTTATGGGGTTCTCCCTTCCTTTCACGCACCATACTCATTTTCTTTGAATCCCAATTACTGTGGATATTACCCTGGATCCTCCTGCTGTCAAGTTGATTGGGACATTGACTTTGTTTATGGCTTTTCAGGGTCTGCTTCTCCCACTTAAAGGACTTACTCTTTAATAATTGGGTTCCTTTCCCCGTGCTGCCTCTCCTCCTACTCATTAAGATTTTATTACACTCCAATCCTACCTTCTTTCACATGTGTGGCATCAAGAAGAATGATCACCCTTAAATCCATGTTCCTTACTAAGGTTTCATCCCACCTCACTTTTTTCCCCTCCCGGACAGCATAATTAGCAAGCCAATCTACAACACCATTGGCTTCACGGTAGGTATGGGTAATTTTTATTTCTTCAAATTTCTTCAAAAGAGTTTTCATTTCCTTTACCTTATCCTCTATGGTGCAAGACGCAATATTCTTATTATTAAGGATATTTATAATATTCAAAGAGTCCCCTTCAAGCCACAATTTGGAATATCCTGAGTCCACAGCTAATTTAAGGGTCTGGAGGGCAGCTATAGCTTCGGCAATGTGGCAGTTAGATATACCAATGGGAATTGTGATAGCATCAATAACCATTCCCACATGGTTTCTTAGAACACCACCACAACCAGCATTCCCCGGGTTCCCTTTTGCTGCACCGTCCAAGTTACCTTTAATCCAATCTTGAGGTGGACTAATCCAAGTAACACCTAATCTGGGGTTATCAGGTTTACCGAGATTAAAATCCTTCCTCAGTGGATTATCCACATTGAGATTAGAGCTTAGATTTTTTTGATAAGAAAAATTTTCCTTTAGAGCTCTAATGATGTTCTGGCCAACCACCCATCCAGGGAGCTCTTTGTCTCTGAATATTCAGTTATTTCTTTCCTTCCATATTCCCCACCAGATATGGGGAAGAGTAATTTTCCATAAGAAGAGAACTTCAGGATTCTTTGAAGGGCAATACCAACTTTTGGGAGAAAGTTCAACATTTTTATGGTGAATCCATGTAATGCCCCATAGATTGAGAACCTCCTTCCAAACAAGCTGAGTGAAGGAATAGTTCACAAACAGATGATCTCTATCTTCAAGGTCTCTCTTACACAGAATACACCTGTTAACAATATTGATTCTGCATTTCTTTAAATTATCCAGAGTCAAAAAATTTATTTTGGAGAAGGGTCCAGAAAAAGAACTTGATTTTAGGAATGAGCCCCTTAATCCAGGCTCTTGTCCATAACGGTTTTCTGCCATTTCCCTTGGAGATGAAGATGGAAGAGACTTTAAACTGTCCACTTGGCTCCTGATTCCAAACAATTTTATCTTCTTGATTAGGATATAGGGATATAGCATTTAGGGATAATTGAATATCCTTGAGATCTTGATCATAGTCAGTGAGGTTTACCGAAGTGTTGTTCTGCCAGTATTGATTAACCATTATGCCCACTCTTTGTTTACATCTTTCTATAACATCTTTATCTTGGATTTCTTCCTGTAAGGGTTTACCTCTTACCCAAATATCTTCCCAGAATTTCACCTTTTTACCATTACCTACTTTCCATGAACTTCCTTCTTCAAGAACATGTTTTGTTCCCTAGACTGCCCCCAAAATAGCAGACAGATGAGAAATATCTGGAGTAGTAAAGAAGTCATGAAGTGACTGTGCCTTAAATAAATACTTATGCTTCCATATTTTACTCCATTCTTTATTTTCCTGATAGACCCTCCATCCCTGTTTAGCTAAAAGGGCAGTATTCATACTTCTTATTTTCCTTATACCAAGTCCACCATCCTTAACTAGTTTTCAAATGTTATCCCATGCAATAAGAGGCATTCTCCTTTTCTCCTCAGAACCTGACCAAAGAAAGTTTCTTTGGATTTTTTCAAGTGCCTCAGCAAATTTAGAAGGGATTTTGAAAAGACTCAAAGCATACGTAGGTATACTTTGAAGACTAGCTTTGAGGAGAGTTAACTTTCCTCCTTGGCTTAGGAGACAGCCTTTCCATCCCGCTAACTTCTTACTAAATTTATTAATAAGACCTTCCCAAAAAGTTTTAGGGGCTTTCAATCCAAAAGGGAGACCAAGGTAAATGGAAGGAAAAGAGCCTATAGAGCAATCAAGAATTCTAGCAATTTTGTTCTGTCTATAAACAGGGGTATTAGTGAAGAAAACTGCACTTTTATTCCAATTTATCAGTTGTCCAAAGGCAGAGGTGTACAGATTAATTGCTTCCTTAAGAGTTCTTGCTTCAGTAACTTTAGACTGTCCCATGAAAATAGTATCGTCCATAAATTGACCATGGGAGCAAATTAAAGGATGCGAAGAGGGTCTCAAACCTTTATACTGGCTTCTATGAACCAAGTCCCCAAGGTATCGTCCCATACTATCTGCCATGATAATAAATAGAATAGGGGATATAGGATCCCCTTGTCTTAATCCCCTAGATGGATTGAAAAAATGAGACGAGGTCCCATTTACCAACACAGCTATAGAAGTAGTAGATATCAATTGTTTGATAATATCAACCACTCTTTGTTCAAAGCCAAAGGCAATAAGGCTTTTAGAAAGGAAATGCCAATCCACCCTGTCGTATGCTTTAGCCATATCCACTTTCATTAAGAACCCCTCAGTGTTAGATTTGAGAAGTGAATGAATATTCTCATGCACCATTATAACTGAGTTGAGGATTTGTCTGCTAGGAATGAATCCATTTTGCTGATCAATAATTATCGAGGGGATCACAAGGATAAGTCTGGTCGTAAGTACTTTGGATATTATCTTATAGAGAGAGTTGCACAAAATTATCGGCTTGAACTGATCAAGGCTATCCGCACCTGCTTTCTTCAGAATAAGGCATAGAAAAGTGGCATTAATTTCCTTCAGCATCTGTTTAGCTCCGAAAAACTTCTTCACCGCGTTACTGACATCCTTTCCTATAAATTTCCAAAGCTTTTGAAAAAAGAACATGGGGAAACCATCTGGTCCAGGAGCTTTTTCTCCTCCAAGAGATCTTATGGCTTTAAATATTTCCTCTTCCTTAGGTATAGAACATAACATATTATTCTGCTCCTTCGTGATCAATGGGGGAATTACTCGTAAACTATCAGCCTGACTTTTCAAGTCGATGTTACTATCTGCCTTCATTAGGGAGGAGAAAAATGAAATCATTTCCTCCTTAATTTCTTTTTCCTCTGTTATCTTCTGAGCTCCTTTTTTCAAATGATGGATATGTGTTTTCACTCTGTGTTTCAGAGTGGAAAGGTGGAAAAACTTAGTATTTTTATCTCCTTCTTTCAACCATTGCACCCTTGATCTTTGTCTCCAATAAATCTCCTCCTTAGTTATAATGTCTTGGTACTGTACCAATTATTCGCTTTCTTCTCTTTGGGATTCAGAAGTATATCCATATTGTTGGATTTTATCCTGTATTCTTCTGATATTCTCCTTGATGATCTTCTTTTCCGCAAAGATATTTCCAAAATAGTCCTTATTCCATTTCTTTACTTTCTTTTTAACATTTTTGAGTTTGGAAACAACTCGAAAGAGAGCTGATCCCTCTATAGAGATATTCCACCACTCTTTTATTTTGTCTTCAAACTGTGGATGCTACAGCCACATCTTTTCAAATCTGAATGGAAGATTCTTTTTTTGGTTTAGTTTATCCGCTAAGAATATTAGAGGGAAATGATTTGAGCCTATTCTGTGGCGTGCTTCCAAATTGCAATTATAGTCTTTTATCCAGTTTGGGGAGATGAGAGCCCTATCAAGCTTGGCCTGTATGCATTCCTTGTTATTACATATTAAATTTGCATTACATATTAAATTTGCATTAAAAAATTTGAAGGAAGCTAATTAGAAAATCTATGAAATATGAGGAAAGGATCGTTGCTAAGTTTATAACCCTGACTTATCAAGATGATATGTTATTATTAAATATACATCATAGCCATGAAAGAAAAAGATTGGAAATGACTATTTTTGAGTAACTATTTAACAAAATATTTTTATGGTTATCCTTTTATAAACCTATAAGTGGTTGGCACAATGACCTATAGGCTTATAAATAGAAAGGATATATAGATTTTAGTATTGATAAACTCTCAGGTTATAAAAACTATATATTACATAATTATTTTTAAATATCATACCTTAATGTTACAACCTAACCATTCAATACTTTGAATGAATGTTTAAATATTAATACTACATGTATAATTGATTCTACATTACTTTTATGTAACTGGTATAGTGTTGATGGACTTTGATATAATGATATTTTGACTATGGGTTGATGGACATGGTTATGTCTTAAGTGTTACATTAGATGATATATGAACTAATTTAAGTAATTAATTTTTTATTATAGTTTTGTATCATATTGTTTATTCATTGTTTAGTTGATTTTTATGTTATATTTAATGGTTTAAAATACTTGATATGAGCTAGAATGGGTGATTATTTCAATAGCTATGGAAATGAAGTGATATTTTATTAGTTAGATGAGTTATGATTGGTTTATATATACTTTAGTTCAATTATACACCATTGGAAAATTGTGTCATTTTATGTGTTGTGTATTTATTTCTTGTTTTCTTTTGTGCCTTAAGTCATATTTTTTATTACATTTTTGCATGTTAGAATTAATGTTAGTTGGTTTTGTTTTACTTGTTATAACCTCATTGATTGTAACCCCTTTTCTCTCTAATTGAAAACTCACCATCCATGGCATTGCCTTGGTTTAACCATTCAACATGGTAACTAGGACATGTTGGTGGACTCATCTAAACCCCCTGCCCATGACCCCCATATGGAATCTTATGTTGTTTAATTGATTTGAATGTGGATCGACCCATATGTTATTCATATTTTATATTATTTATTGATTTATATTTTTTTTATTCTTGGTATTAATGTCACTTGATGAATTTGGTGACCTTGGGGAATGTGGTCGATGGATTTGGGGGGTATTATCTCTCCTCCAAATTCAATATGGAATTGATTGACGTATGGAGAGATGGATGAAATTAGGGGAAAATTGAATGGTGGTGGTGAGAGGATATAGGTGGAAAATCAAAGGGGAGACTGGGGAAAATAAATTCATGGGTTTATTTTATTTTGAGGTTCTTTTTGGGCTTTTGTTCTCTAACTATGAAGAAAATGAGGGCTTACTGTATTTTACTAAATATTGGGATACACTAACCTATGTATAAGGATTGGTTAATTTTAATTTGGCTATGGGTTTTAACTTTAAACGGATGGGTAATTCAAACAATATAGTATGTTGTTGATTGTGTGGATTTAAAAGGAATATAGCTGAACATAGAGTCACTATATACATAACATGAATTCATGAGACTTCAAGTTAAGTATCTAACACCTAGAAAGATAAATTATTTCCTTCCATTTCATAAAAAATACAACTAAATAATATTATTGGTTTTGATTTAAATAAAATTATGGTGTATGCAATCTAGCCTCTATATTTTTTCTTTTCTATATAAAATAAATTGGTTGATTTCTAGTTAGATTTCAAGGGTTTTTTGCAACATGGTTGGGTTTTATTGTTTCTCTCTCCTATCATGGTTAATATATGTATATCTTATTGTGTTTTTATGACTTTGTTAAATTTGTTTTTTCATAAATTTTGTCACCATACCCTACCATTCTTGATTGAGTCATTATGGAGGTTTTGATTGACAAATGAGGTTCTATAAGTTGATTTGGGTGTTTTTATTTGTTAGAAATATGAGGATTTGTTAATCATACCTAGTTCTATCGAATAAATTTAATGACTTAGGTTTATGTGATGAATATAATTTGTATATGTTAAGTGGTATATTATTTATAGATATTTTCATTATAAAATTTTCTTATAATTTTATAAACCTAACTAGGACTATGTAGGGTTTAGGGGGAGAAGCCCTAGTAAATTTTCTTAAAACCTATAATAGTGCAATGACTAGTATTCAAATCATTTGATTAAAGACTATTGACTTTATTAAATCAATAAACCTTGATATTAATATTTTGGGGTTCATTATAAAGTCATAAGACATCATGATCATCCCACAAAATTATCATACCAATTTTCCCTCACCTTTTATTTGTCATACAAACTTTAATTTATTGTTTAAACTCATTATTATTTATTGAGGAAGTGATGGGTATGTATGGAAGTCAAGATTTGATATGTGTTGACTAGTTATGTGTTGACTGGTTATATGTTGACTACTATGTTGTGTTGGTTATACAATTGTATAATGTTATGTTATTAGTTATTATTGTATTAAATATTTGTTTAATCTCTATTATTATTAGAATATTAATCCTTTGACTTGAATTAAATATCTAAGCTTATAGCTATGGACTTCTATGAGTTAAATGTGGATTGGTAGTTGGGAAGTCCAATAGCTAAGTCTACACTTAGAATATTTCCAGGTATGGCAATAACGACCATTATGGACTTGGATTTAGTACATAAACCCATTTATATGATTTTTAAACCTTCCTAAAATGGATTATCCCTAATTATAATTTATATTGATTCCATTCACATGGCATTTTTTTGTCTTTAGATGATGTACCTATTGGTCACTTGCCTATTTTATACTTATGTTATTATGTTGAGTCATCCAATAGCTTGGGAAACCTGACATGATCTAAATACCTTCCAAGACTAGTTATTAAAGCCACCATCCAACTAATGGATGGGGTACTAAGGGTCACTAATCATTGGGGTCAAAGGGTTGATTGGGATGGATTATTTTATCATGATCATATGCTACTCATACTCCTAGATGATCTTGATGATAGGTATAAGATGACATTATAATTATTATTATATATTTCATCTAGTATGTTACATTATTAACATTTATTATGTTAGTGTAATCTATAGTTGATTGTATTCATGATTAGAGTAGTATTTAGTCTCCTTATTTAGTTTTATATGTTATCTTTATAGCCTCTTTACAAGAGCATTAACTTGTTGATAGGGTTAAGACTTACATATACATATATATATTACTTGTCATATGGTGTTTTAACTTGCATAAGTATGTTGGGTATAGATTGTTAAGGTGCAAGAATTTTATATTGTAAAATGATATTCATTGAAGGATTTATCTAACCTATTCTATTTTTCATATATTTATGCCTTTCTCTTTTACATGATACCTATCTATTGGAGTTAGCCTTTGCTTATGTGGAAACCTTCACTTCTAGTTTATGATTTTAGTATGTATAAGAAATAGTAAGAAATAATGTACAACTAAACTCTTATTTATTTAATATAAGTGAAAAATTGGTAAGAAATCATAATGAATGGAATCATCATTGCATTCCTTTAGTTACTATTTATTTTCTCAAAACCTGTACATCTACATATGAGGTATGCAATCTCATTGATAAGTTGAATATGGTTGATATAATAAATTATACTTAATTTTCATTATTTATTACTCTTCATAAAATTACATAAAATTAAAATTTGTATCTAAATGAAAGGTTGTCTAGCTCTTATTATAGGGTTATGCTAACTTCTAAAAAGAATTCCTTAATCTGTAGAGTGATTTGTAGAATCTTAGGAGTATTATGAGGAAGATAAAAACAATGATTTCTTTAATTTTATAATAAATTTATAGTGCTTGGCCTTTTTTTGGTTATAGATTATGTTAATAAGATAGGTTTGAATATGTGTATTAACTTTTCTTATATTGGCTAAAAGTGTGTGTTGTAGAGTTTGCATTACTTGATGGTATGCTTGATTTTATTCATATTATTGTATTCACTAGTATGAACTTATATTGGATTCATTTATTAAGTGAATGGATGGAATTTATTATCCTTTGTGTGATAATTATGTATAATCATGAGTGTTAACAATCAATTTATGTGGAAAGTCTTATGATGATCATGTTCATTTCATGCTTTGTTGTTGAATTTTGTATAATATTTATAATTATGTACATTCCTTATGATTGATGTTTACTTCGAAATTGGTTTATCATTGAAATGAAATTATTGATTTAATAAATGGTAATTAGATAGTTTATTTAAGGTTCTTGTTAATTATGATGATCACGTATATGGCTGGAGTTACCCTAATAAAATAGTGTTGTCTACACTTTGTTTACCTATGGCTAGAAATTATATAGGAAATAAGTGAGTTTGTATAGTATGAAGTTTGTTGATGAAACTAGTAAAATTATATGAACTTATTGAGCATGCTAGTGGACTATATAGTGTGGTTTAATTGGGCATTTAATTACATCACAACTTGAGTTTTTATTGCAATCAATAGTTGCTAATTTTATGGTGTCACAATTATTGGTTGAGTTATTATTCAACCTTAGACATAAGGGGGATATTTAATAATCTAATTATATGAAAACACATGCTTGGATAGAATACACCTTCTATTTATACTAACTCATTCTACTTGTTAATTATATACACATTGATTATTTGTCAACATGATCTCCTTTGCATAAATCAAATGATGAGTTGACCAATATACCTCATATGTTAACTATAGAGGTGATAATAAGATATATCATCACTCATTAATCAGATTGAGGCATTTCATGTTTAATAAATTGAAACAAAATGAGATTACATAAGTATGGAACTATCATAATCTCTAAGGATTTAAGGAGTAAGTATAAATTAGTTACATTTCATTTTAATAAATGGGTGAATGTGAGTTTCAAATAAATAAAGTAATGGTGTAATGACCTTGATCTAAATATGAGGTTAATTATCCTCGGATGGTATCGCCATTTTAATTAAATATAATGCTACAAATTTAACTCATTTTTCATAATTTTGCTCTCTTATTGATAGTAATAAATTTTGATATATGCTTATGAAATATTTGTATAAATATGCATGTGTTTTAATCAACTTATTTTTTTATTACTTTTTGATTAGTATCTTAAACTATATAAATGATAGTCATGATAGCATCAAACCTTACTTCTCATCTAATAGACATGTTTTAATCAAACAATAATAAGGGGGGGGTGATGTTGTCTTTTTTTATTATTTTAAGAAGTGACCATTTAACCATCCTTGAGTGGAACCAAAACCTAATGAGGGGAGTTATATACCTATTGAGGGTTAAATACCTATAAAGGTTCCTATGTGTAAAAATTATTGTCATGTATGGTGATCAAGATTTATCTATGTACTTGTACACTGATTTGCGCCAAACCCCATAGTCTCCTTTTAGGCAACCTGCTTCCCCATAACATCATTTGTAAGTAATTACCTTGAGTTAATTATGTTAGGTCACTTACACTAGTTATAATTTCATGTACATGAGTATCTTGAATGAACATTACTTGCTTTAGTAAATGAGGTATTGGTCCCTACACACAGTCCCAAAATACACTCTGGTAATGCAATTCCAAAATTTTTTGGGGTTGTTTCATTTGGTATCAGAGTAGTGTTCTACTCTAGGTAACTTTTTAAATAAATGTTTTTAAGTATAAAATTTACTAAGTTATTATTTTTTAACTTTTAAGGATGCTTAAGATGAGGTTGAATGGTGGAAACATCTATAATAACTAGGATAATGTTAGTCCAATTAGAGGTAGAGGTAGAGGCCAAAGTAGGGGTCATGGTGCCCATAACCCCAATAGAAATCAAGATGAACTTCCTATAAACAAATATAAAAGTAAAAATGAGGTTTTGAATGTTGATTTAGTCAGTGGAAACCTAATCAACAAGTATAAGGGAATACTCAATGTAATCTTGATAGATTTGTATACTCTACAACATAATATTGACAGTCAAGAGTGAAGGTTAACTAACCTTGAACATGTCTCCTATGAGGAAGTATATATACTAGAGATAGTACATGTAGAATAACTAGTAATCCAAGAGATGCTTTTGATTGTGGTTGATCCAATAATTATGAAACTGAAGAAACTTCTACCATCTACCTTTTCTAGTGAATAATTTGGTTACATAGTTGATGCATGGTTATTTCACCTATAAAAATATTATAATCTACATAACATGTCATAAAATGTGAAATCAAGGGTGGAATCTTATCATTTGGTTGGACCTATAGCCTTTTGGTGGAATCACCTCTATGTTATATAGGGATACCAACTAATGGATTTGACTTGGGAAGCCATTGAAACACAATTTAAAAAGAGGTATCTGAATGCCAACTAAAAGGAATAGAAAATAACTAATTTACAACTACTAAAATAAAAAAAAATGACTATTTATAAATATAAAAACAAATTATTAAATATGTTATGTCATGTGAATTACATGCATGATGAAGAAACAAAGATGACCAAATTTAAGTTGGGGATTAAAGAGATATTGATATATGATGTCAATATAACAAATTTGAGGACCTTAGAAGTTGATATTGAATCAACTTGTCATGCTAAATATAAAGATACCTATATTTATAAGGAAAAATAGGATTTCTATTTGAATAAGATGTAATCTAAGACCAAAAATATATCCCCTGTGTCTAGGAACTTTAGAAAATTAGACTAGAATCATAGATTTGTTAGGAATAAAAAGAATTTTAATAAGGTTTCTAGCTAGACCAAAAACTTTAAATCACAAGGTTCATCTAAATTAGGGTCTTTTAGGAAGGAAAACACCTAAAACAATTGACGTGGATGAGCAATGAGTGTAAATACTATTTTAGTATCCCTATCTAGGGTTGTTGTGTGGTAGGAATGTGGTGATGAACCACTACAAAAAAAGATTGCCCTAATCTAAAATTGGGCCATTCAGCCAACCACAAGGTTATGTAGCTATAGACAATATCAATGATGATTTGTAAGCTACGCTAATAGAAACTAAAGTTACTATAAATGGTTATCTTATATCTATTCTAATTGACTCAGGTGTAACTAATAGTTTTATATCTCATAATATTGTAAAATAATATAAGATTGAACCTAAAATTATAAGATAAGGTTGGTAGGTTGAGTTCATTAGTAGAAAATGGTACTAATTCTTGAATGCTCGGAACAAGTTAAAATTAATCTTGGTGTCTTCAAAATCAGGGTAAATCTATTCCTAGCACCTTTGGGGTCATATGGTCTCAATTTTAGAATGGATTGGCTATACATGCTCTAAGCAACACTTAATTACATTGGTAAAAGAGTATAGTGCATTTAGGACCTTGGGAGGCTTGTAGAAATGCATGGTATTCAAAGGTATAAAAAATGAAAGACACTTTTAGCCTTAAATATAAAAAGGGCTATTAGAAAGGGTTACAAACTTTATGCAGTCTAGCCATAAGAGTTACCCAAAGACAAGGAACTAGTTCACCATGATTTTACTATCTTGAATGAGTTTATGGATGTTTTTTTCAAAAAATTACCTGGGTTTCCACCTAAATGCAAATTTGACTTTGTTATTGATATTATGCTAAGATCTACCCCTACATCTAGGGTTCCCTATCACATAAACATGGCTAACATGTGTGAATTAAAGGTACAACTAAAAGAATTTTTTGATAACAGATGCATCTAACCAAGTGTGTCTCATTTGGGTGCTTTGATTATGTTTATAAAAAATAAAGATATAAATTTAAGACTATGTATTGATTACCACCTACTTGATAAGGTAATGATTAAAAATTGATATCCCTTTCCAAATATAGAATATTCATTTGATCAAATGAAAGGTGTTTTAGTCTTCTCAAAGATCTATTTAAGATCAGGCTACCACCAGCTAAGGGTCAAATAAGAAGACATTCATAAAACAACCTTTTGAACTTGATATGGGAATTATGAATTTACATTATTGTTGTTTGGGATAATTAATACTCCAACAATATTTATAAACCTTATGAACATCATGTTCCAAGACTTTTTAGATAAATTTATACTAGTTTTCCTAGATGATGTTTGTATTTACTCTTAAAAAGAAGTTGAACATGATCAACACCTTTGTCTAATATTGAAAAGGCTGAGACAACATAAGATATATAAAAAAAATTCCAAGGGTGTTTTTTATGAATATGAAATTCACTAATTGGTCCATATCATTTCAAAATATGGCATTATTGTAGAGCCAAGAAATATGAAATCCATTCATGACTAGACTACACCAACTAATGTGTATAAAGTGCATAGATTCATGGGCTTGGTTAGTTGTTACCGATAGTTTGTGGAAAAGTTTTCTAGTGTGGCCCATCCTATCACTTCTTTACAACATAAAGGAAATGAATTTGTGTGGATGCCTCAATGTGAGGAGGGTTTCACAAAGCTAAAATTATTGTTAACAACAATACCTAGACTTATTATTCATAATTTGAATGGTATTTTTGAGGTATGGGCTAATGCTTCTAAGGAAGGTTATAGAGGTATTATGACTCAAGATGATAAATTCATGGCTTATGATTCATTAAGATCAAGGAGAATGAGAAGAACTATCCCATACATGATATGGATCTTGATTCAATTATCCATGCTCTAAAATAATGGAAACATTTTTTGTTGAGAAAGCCCTTCAAGGTGAAGTCTGATCACTGCATCCTAGATTACTATCTTTCACAAGACAATTGAAATTCACACTAGTAAATATGGCTAGAATTTATAAGTAACTTTGACATGGACATATCTTATGTCAAGGCAAATGAAAATCATGATTTTCATGTATTTAACTAATTCACGTACCTTACTTCCTTGTCTTTACTACAAGGAAATTTTAGAACTGTTGTGTTAAAACAATAACTTATTGATGAATTATGGCATAAAGTAAGATTAGGTTTGGTAGATGAGCCTTTAGAAAATAAATTTTATGACTTATATATTGAAAAATATGGGCTTTTAAGGTAAAAAATAGAATTTTTTTACCTAAGTTAGGCAAATTGATAAATTGTGTATTAAAAGAAGCGCATACAACACTTCACTATGCTCATCCTAATGTCACAAATATGACACATGAGCTGGAAAGACTTAATTTTTTTCCCATTATGAAGCATGATGTTTCTAATTTTGTGTCAATATGCTTGGAATGCCAGCATGTTAATGCTAAGAATTACCATCTTGGAAGTTTGTTATACCCTCATGATATTATAAGGGTAAAGTAGGTTGTAACCTCACTTGATTTTATTGTGGGGCTGACTAAATCATGAAACAAACATGATACCATACTTATAGTGATTGATAAGGCTACTAAAGTTGGTGACTACATTGATGTAAATATAATGGATGATGCTTCCATGTTTATAGAATGCTTCGTAAAAGAAGTGGTTAGACTACATGGCATACCCAAAGTAATTATCTCAGAATGAGATAAGCTATTCATATTAAGTTTTTTTCAAAATTTTATAGTATTATTTTGAATGAAATTGAATTTTAGTTATTCCTACCACCTATAAATGGATGATCAAATGAAAATAATTAATTAGGTGGTTTAGGAAATGATATGAATGTATGTCATGGACCAGCAGATGAAATGGGAAGATCATCTCCATTTGGTTAAATTTTCTTACAATAATTCCTATCATTCTATAATAAAAATGGCACCTTTTGAAGCTCTACATGGGAAAAAATATAAAACCCCACATGGTTGGGAAAGTTTGGAAATTAGGGATGTTTTTAGCCCTAATATATTGTTGGAATATGATAAATAAATGGCATTGATATTTGAAAGTTGCATCTGACTAGTAAAAGAGTTATGCTGACCAAAAAAGGACAACACATGAATTTAGCATGGGTGATAAAGTTTTTATACATTAGAACAAAAACAATTTCAATAAAATTATGAAAAACTTATAATTTATCTCCATGTTTTGTTAGGACCTTTGACATTATAGAGAAGATTATCTTGTTGCCTATCAATTGGATCTTCCTCCTCTATCTAGGATTCAAGATATATTTCATGATGCCATTTTAAGCAAATACATACCTATTCCATTTCATGTTAGTTGGTTATGTTCTACTTGTTATAACCTCCTCAATTCCAAACCCTTTTCTCTGCCATCATGAATGCACCATCCATGAACTTTCCTTGGTATAACCATTTAGCATGGTGACTAAGACATGTTTTTGTACTTGTTTAAACCTCTTCCCCATGACCCCCATATGGACTCTTATGTTGTTTAATTTATTTGAATGTGGATTGACACATATATTATTTTCATTTTATATTATTTATTGATTTGGAAATTTTTGTATTCTTGACATTATTGTCTCTTGGCACATTCAATGACCTTGGGGGATGTGTAGATGGATTTATAGGGGGATTCTCTCTCCTTAGTATTTAATATGAAATTTAATGAGGTATGGGGAGATGGAGAGAGGTAGGAGATAAGTAGATGGTGGTGGTGAGAGGACATGGGTGACAAATCAAATGGGAGAATGGGGAAAAGATACATATGGGTTTATTTTATTTTTGGGGTTCTTTATGGGCTTTTATTCTCTAGATATGAATAAAAGGAGTGTTTGGTTACTTTTGATTCTTGTTAGGATGCATATATGTGTGTAGAAGGACTAGTTCATTTTAGTTTGGTTGGGGGTTACAACTTACAACTGATGGGTAAGTCAAACTATATATATATATATATATATATATATATATATATATATATATATATATATATATATATATATATATATATATATTTGTGTGGATTTAAAAGGAATATAGAAAAACATAGAGTCATTATGTAATAAGCATGAAGTCATTATACTTCATACTGAGTATCTAGTGTCTAAAAAGATAAATTATTTACTTCCCTTTACACAAACACTATATCTAGATAATTCTATTGATTTTAATTTAATCAAACTTATGGTGTATGTAATATGGTTATCATATTTTGTTTTGTTATATAGAATAAAATGGGTGATTTTCTTGTTGGATTTTTGGGGGGTTATACCACATGGTTGGGTTTTATTATTTCTCTCTCTTGGCATGGTTAATATATGTATATCCTTCTATGTTTTTATGACTCTATTAAACCTATGTATTCATAAATTTTTTCACTATACCTTATTTTTACTGTTTGAGTCATTGTGGGGGTTTTGATTGATTAATGAGGGGTTATAAGTTGATTTGGGTGTTTTTAGTTATTAAAAAAATGAGGGTTTCCAAATGATACCTAGTTCTATTGAATCATTTTAATGAATTTGTTTTATGTGATGAAACTAGTTTTCATAGGTTAAGTAGTATGTTATTTATATATAATTTCATTGGAAGATTTTCCTTTAAGTTTATAAACCTAACTAAACCTGTTTAGGGTTTATAGGGCAAAGCCCTGGCAAAGTTTATAAAAACCTACACTAGTGAATTGACTAGTACTCAAATCATTTGATTAAATCCTTTTGAAATTATTAAATCGATAAACCTCAATATTAAGATTTTAGGGTTCATTATGAGGTCATAGGACATCATGATGATCTCACAAAATTATCATATCAATTTTCCCTCACCTTTTATTTATCATATAGACTTCAATTTATTGTTTGAACTCATTTTTTATTATTTTTTAAATGATGGGTATGGATTGAATTCAAGGTTTTATATGTGTTGACTAGTGTTAAAGTCAACATACCCCCATTTTTGAAAAATTGGGACCCTTGAGTTAAAAAGTGTAGATTTGTATCTTAAAATTGAAAATTTACTTGATCAAAATATATATAGCATGTTTTAACATTGTCCATAACTCTCATTTGGATTAATAAACATAATGATCATGGTTTCACACCTTTTGAAGTTGTTAATACTTTATCTTTAAGTTGTAGGTCACAACTCCAATGGATTCCATTTGGAATAAGTAATGTCTGGGTTCTATGATTTAATAATGATTTGATATATTACTAGCCTTTGGTTTATTGAAATCAAGTTAAATTCATGTTTAAAAAACTTAAAACCCTAACTCCAATTACCATAGATCATGCCCTTTGAATAGAATTCAAATTTGGTAGAAACATATTACGTGGGAGTATTTAAATTATGTCATGGACTTAGTTTGATTTTTATGCTAAGACTTAGTCTTATTTTTAACACTACTAAACCTTATGCTCAAAATCTTATAATTAGTCCCTTTACATCCCATGACCTCATACTATATTTCATTAATAGCATGGTCTAACTAGCGCATGGTCCCTTTATTATAAATCTTAGCCTAAAGCCTTACACTAAGGTATTTTATATTTATTAATACAAACATTAGTCTAAGACTTTAGTCTAGGTATTTTATTCTATGGGGTCCTATTTAAAATGTTTTAAAACTTATCTTAATACTTTATCCTAAAGCTTATTTTATATTTATTAATATGAATGAAAACATTAGTCTAAGACTTCAGCTTAAATATTATGTTTCCCAATTACAAACTTAAAATTTATTTTATTTACAAGATCAATGATTCACATTTGATCAAATAATCAAGATCCAATCGTGAAATCTTAAATTTGAATACCCTAACCTTAATTTAAACCTTAAGCATATATTGAGGATCGATGGCATGTACTTTCTTAGGTAGGCTATATCTAATGATTTGAATTGAGTCAAGACTTCAATGGAGCCCCAAGATAAATGAGAGGGTGACAAGTGTCATATTTATATCTAAAGAACATTGAATGACTAGTAGAGTTTAATCCTATGGATAAAGATCCAATGGTCCACATTTTATCATAGGAATATGATTTGATGGTGCATAACTAGAATTTAAAATTCAAAGGCAATCATAGAGATGACACATGGCATACTTTCAGGTCATGAATTAAAACTTGAGAATCTTTTGAAAATCAAAGGTATACATTCACATGTACACATTATGGTCAGTGAACCATAGAGTAATATGAATAATTAGGTATATAAATATCAATAGAGCATGATTATTCTATGTAATCAAGATCAATGGTGCCTAATAAACATGGAAAATTCAGAGTGAATGTGGAAGTGATAAGTATCACAACTATAGGGAATGAAGCAAGTAGTCAATGTCATTCAAGGTCTCAAATCTAGATCAATGATCCACATTGGTTCATGTAAATAAATATGATGATGCGAGATCAATGTGGAATTTTCAAAAGATAATGATCAATTTTTAAATAGTAATGAGCAAAGTTTCACAAAAGGGTCACAAGATACCATGGTGGAGCCACGTAAGCTAAACAAATAAGTTAAAGATATTTTGGGGACTTGAGATATGAAAAGGTATAAATACAAAGATCCAAATAAAATATAAGTCATGAAGTTCACATATGTTTAAATATTTTATACCATTAAATTACTATAAGGGACATTCAAAAAAAACCCTAACATATCCACAATCCCTATTTTGACCTTATGATCATCATAATCAAATCAAAAAGATTGGATTATTGTTTGGTAAAGGATAATTTTATGTATAATTGAATTATATACGTTTGGTAAGAATTTTAGAGATATTTATAGCCATGGTAGCCTATAAAAGTGTCTCTAGAGAAGATGTAGATCTCTATTTGACCTCAGACATAAAGGGATGAGTTTTCAAGGATACACAATTGGATTCCTCAAATTTAAATACTGGGAAGAATAATTGGTCAATCTTGATTTGGACTATTGATAACTAACAACACATCATGAGATAAAAGGACAAGAACATGTTAGCAAAGAGTCTCTACTATGACAAGTGGCCATTCAAATAATAGGTCTTCATTATGCCATAGTAAAACCTAAGTTATTGCATTGTATATATTTTCTCTCTCTTATTTTTAGAGATGCTAAAATTTAGAAGGGAATGTTAGTCAATGAGCATACTCATAGGAATATATCTTATATTTTTAACATATCATTTTAAAACTATTATAAGCTACAAAAACACTAAACAAACTAAACGACAATCAATAATTGGGCTAAGGAAAATGACTTAAATACCATCTTTTTCCTATGGTTATATTCTAGAAATCATATATTTTTAGATTTCAATGACAACATTCCCATTAGATAGTTTGGGTTTGGGATAAGAATGATCATGACTTTGATGAATATGATATTTGGAAATCCAACCACCACATATGTGGATAACATTTGGGTGCCCTTAGTCTATTTTATGGTAGAGAAGTAACTCACCCCTCCCATTAGTGAAGTGGTCAAAACTTGTTTGAGTAGGTAGGTCTTTGTAATTAATAAAAAAACCAAAAAGTAATTCTACATGATGTACTACCTCTTAGATTCCTTGCTTTTTTCCATAAATATCCCCAACCTAAGAAAATGGTCACCTGACAGTCTCATGATACTATTCCTAATTTCACATATTTAAATAAATACATTACATACAATTCATTTGTGAGTATGTTTTCCAAGCCTTAAATGAGGCCATAACTAGGAATCCAATGCCAAGGGTTAGACCCTTGACCAAAAAATCAATTGATCCCATGGGAGACATTCAGTTGTATTCAAATTGCATAATAATAAGGATTAAAGGAACATAGTGCCTTCCCCTTAGATTACCAACCCATGAACCAAACAAGCTAGCTGAATAGGAGATGGTTTAACACCTGTGCAATGGGGTAGATGGTTTATGAAAAACCAAGACGAAGGGACTATTTCATAGCTTCCCCCAAAACATTAGAAGGACTATTTTTGAATAATGGGACAACATAGAGGTTATTTCTAAACACAAGACCTCTTTCAACCTCTAGGTGGATGATATACAATAGTGGGATCCATAAGGAAATGTTAAAGAACAATTTAAGGCCAAGGTAATCAATGCACCCTATGATCATCAATATGGTGCTTTTAACCAAATATATACAAAAGGCCTCTTCATTCTCCTAGGTCACCTATAGGTTGAAAAAGTAGAGCATCAGACTAGAGTCCATAATACAAAGAGAATAAAAGGGAGATGATGAAAAATGGTAATTGGGGCCAAGAAAATATCATTTGTTGAGTGGTGCACCTTCTAGATATCTACCAACCTAGTTCTAGACTAAATCTAGACTTGAGGTATAACTTGAACAAAGGATATAATAGAGTAGGCTTGGTGAAATTGTATCTTTCTCAACTCAAGAAGTGGAGCAAGGATTAGTAGTGGAGTAAATCCATGTGGTAGCACTAAACCCTAGTGAAACAATGTAAGATTCTCTAAAATAGTTATCATTATCCTATGCATTTGAGGATGTAGAAGTGGAGGTGTCCAAAGAGGAAAGGTGGAAGAAAGTGATGGACATAGTTCCTATAGACCCATCTAATAGAAAAGATGAATTGGCCAATGTCTTAGTGAAGGCTAAGAATCCCAAGGTGACATTTACTCATCCCTTGAGTTAATTTAATATATTTAGTGAGGAAAACTTGATTCAGGGTCTAACCATTCCTAAATGGTACATTTATGGAAAATTACAAAAGGTACCTACCATACACCATCCTTGGGTATTGGTGAAAGCAACCAATATTCCAATGAATGAGAAGTCCAAACCATGGATAGATGTATTAAAAAATTAGGAAGAGAAATAATGGATACTCTTAGAGAAATAAGTGGAGCTTAAGTGCATATCCTAGCTCCCAAAGTGATATAAGATTCAATTGGTGTCAATTTTGACCCAACCACTACTAGTTTACAAAGATTAACCTAGAAGAAATCCATGATTGGAGAAGGAATTAACTTTCCAAAAGGTGGAACCCTTTGTTGGATTGACCCTAGTTAGAGGGAAAAATCCTGGTGAAGATCCAATGTTTGAAGAAAATGTTCTTAAAGTGGCTTAGGCTCAGTCAAATCAACTATAGAATATGATCAAAGGCATCATTTAGTAGATCAAGAACCTGAAAGAACAAGCCATCTTGTTTATTCAAGAAGATAAGTTCAATAAATTTTAAGACACCATGATTTATTTATTTAATTCTGTTCAGATAATCAGAACTAAATAGGATGCAATAAATAGATAAATAACTAAGGCTACAAGCTAATTTGGCCAATGGTAGGCTTTGAGATACAAAGTATAATATTTTATCAAGGTGTTAACTAAAAATAAAATCCCTAAATTTAGGATAATTAGCCTAGCCCATTTTAATATGTCTATGGCCATATTAATTGATAAAATCAAAGCCTTGAGTAGTTAGTCCAAGAAGATGGAGGATATTTCCAAGGACCTCAACCAAAATAAGATAAAATATTGTACATCTTGGGATAGATTTTTCAATTATCCTACCACACTTAGTCCTTTGGAACTAATAATTGATGAGGAGTTAAAGCACAAAACTACTCAATTCATGCAAGAATTAAGGAACCAAGGATAGAAAACTATAGTTGATAACAAGAAGGTCATGAGTTTGATTTTGTCTTCAAAGGAGAAGATGGGAAATGCTAAGGGAATTAAGGAAGATTTTTAAAGGTCTTAAAATTATCTCAAGGTCCTATAATATCAATAAAAAGAGTTGTTCATGAGACCTATCATTGATCTCTAACTCATCAATGACCAACATTATAGAATGAATATCCTTCAGGGGAGGTAAAAGACTACATCAACACAAGGGAACCTATGTTAGTTAAGATAGGAATATTGTTTTGTAATTAAGATTTTATGCTTATGAAAAATAAATATTATTTAATAAAGTCATGCGCAACTTGTAAAAACACATTGCCTATAGGTTAGTCCATTTGGGAATGTCTAGTGTATTCTAGCACATTTGTGGAAAGGATAGCTATCCTAACACTTGTACCTTTGTAATTGGGTATAACTAACCAATATGTCCTTTCAACCTATAAAATGATAATTTTCATATGTAAGAAGGGAGGTAAGTTCTTATATCCAAGAGCTAATTGTAACTTTTGAACAATTAATATAATCAAGGAATTTCACAAAGTTTGTCCAAATTTGCTTATATCTTTTGTTATCTTGGCTTATCTCTCATCTATTTTTCTAATTTCCATATTTTAATGGTTCTTATGAATTTATAAAGTGTAAATTTGAATGTAGATCTATTAACTTGTGTTAATGCTAGGTTAATTGAAAGTTTTAGTTTCATTTTGTTTTCTTACTCTTCTTGCATTTGGGCTAACATTGTTTACTTGTAGGGATAAATCTTTTAAGTGAACTTGATTCTTATTTGAATTATTTAATACCATAATTATATGTTTTTATGATGTTTTTTAGGATTTTATCTTAGGCTATCTCATTTCATAAATTGGTTAAATGCATGCTTGGATGATATTTGAACTTTATCGTGATATTTGGAATTAAAGATCAACATCTCTTCTCTACCTCACCTTTCATTTTGCTCTTTTTTAACCAGATCACTCTATCTTAATTTTCATTGTAAATATCCATCTTAGATTAGTTCTTATATTAGTTCTTGATCATAATTCACCATCCTTAGCATAAAATAATTAATATTTTGCATAGACTAATATTTGGCCATGGTGGCTCCCAACCACCAGATATTATATATATTGTGAAATAGTCCTCTTGATTGACTCTATTTCATAAATAGATAATAATATTATCATAACCTATAACTAATGCAATAAATTATTATAATTGTAAAATGAGAAGTGTTCTTGAACACTCTAGGAACCTATGATACATATGTAGGCATCAATAAGGGGAGCTTTCACTAGTGCTAGAAGGAGGGCCCTATTAGATATTTGTAGATTTTAAAGTATCTTGGTTCATTTTTGTGAATTATGTTTAAATATTGGTGTAAAATTTACATAATTATGTCAATATTTATTCAATTATATAAATATCATTGGTATTTATGGTCTTTGACCCATCTTTATGATTTATCATCGATGTTCTTTGAAGGTATGTGCTTAATTATGGTTTAATATTTATCAAATAAATAAGTTTTATGTTATTAATAGTTTTTTTAATCAAATATTTATATATCCTTGTTAATTTTAATTTATTTAAGCTTAAACGTGTAAAGATCGATCAGACTTACATATTTGGATACATCTTTCAGCTAACATAGTTAAAGATTGTTGTCTTTTGTCATCATTTATTTAAGTCTTTGAAAAATATAGTCTATGTGTAAGTTTAATCATTGTTCCCTAAAAATATAATATTGACATATATTATTTAAAGTAGAATTCAAAGCCTATAAACTAGAACTACCAAGAATCAGGATAATGTCATGTTTAGAGACTAGATAACCTTTGCTTTCATTAGAAGTTAATATAAGAACTAGGTGGGACAAAGGTAAGCATAGACATTCAAATTATTATCCAACTTCACCAATCTAGAGTGATATTATGTTTTATCCCTACAAAGGTGTGGCTTGGCTAGGTGGTTCTTCGATCAATGTACTAGGTGTGGTACATGACTTTCCTCGTACTCCTAAAAATTATTTTACAACATTTAGTCCTATTGGAATTATAACTGTTGAAGAACACATTAAGAGTTTAAAATATACATTAATATTTTTGAATTTGACTCATGAAGATGTAACAGTAGACTATTTCCATTTATTTGTAAATATGCTACATATGAATGGTTTCTAAACCTCCTTAAAAATTACATTATAAGTTGGGTTGATTTTAACAATATTTTCATTAACCAATTTGGTAAGATCATTAATCCTTGTGTCATATACCATCAATTCACCATGGTAAAATAGGATGAAAATGAGCCCATAATAGATTTCAATGCTAGGTTCCAATGTTTAGTAATATGATAGCTCCTTAGAGAGTAGATGATGCTTTAGCCTTAGAAATCTATAAGGATGTCTTAGATCCTATAAATTCTATGTTTATAGATAGAGTTGTTAGACCCATGAACACATTATCTTTAGATGATGATAAGGTTATGATCATTAATGATTAGATTCAACCCTAAAAAAATTGGCATTCTCCATTCCTAATGTCAATCCACAATTTCCCATTCTAAATTTTATTCCCAATGCTAACTAGAATGTGCCTACCCTAAACCAACTACCTTTTAGACATGCTCATCCTACTCAAAACCTAGGATTCTTGAAAAATGTTTCCCATGGATCTCATCCATAGAATAAGAAATATTAAATGCCAACAAATAGTTCATAATTCTAAGGCCCCAAAGAATGAGAGTGACTCTATCCTCAAGATGGTTCAAAAGCTTAGCACTGACTTCCTTCAGTTACAAAAGCAAGTAAGCAATACGTGAGAGGGATATGGTAGTAATTACTATTTTTGTAGGTTCAATAGGCCCACTAATAGATTTCAAAATTATAGTTACCAAAATAATAAGAATAATGAGCCATCTACTAGGAATAATGTGCCTGATATAAATCTTACTGATGTTGCTTTACCTAATTATTTTAGAGTTCATTACACTTATAAACATGGGGAAATGGAATATGTTTATTTTTGTAATGATTTTTAATCCTTCCAATAATAATTAGTTACTTTTGAATTTATACCTAATAAGGATTGTGATTTAGGTACATTAAGATCTTAAAGGTCATCTAGATCTATACTCTCATGGTGGAGACATTCGAGTTACCTTTCCAAGAGGACAATGAGGTTTAATATATTCCTAATTATATCCATTCCTTTTAATAATTTATAAAGAAGACTTACCTTC
Source organism: Torreya grandis (assembly GCA_037957365.1). NCBI lineage: Eukaryota > Viridiplantae > Streptophyta > Pinopsida > Cupressales > Taxaceae > Torreya > Torreya grandis. The sequence goes on from JARHVA010006158.1 coordinate 551,286, forward strand.
TAAGAAACTAGGAGTAGAAGAAACCATTGACCACTTTAGTTGCTCCAAATAACTTTGAGACCCCTCATAATGCTTCCTTACAATATAATATAGAGCCTCCTAATGAAATTACAAAGCCTCCAATAGAACTAGGTATAACATAGTATAGGACATGAAAAAGATCGAAGCTAACATTACCTTGCATGAGTTGACATAGATTATTGAATAGAGGGATCTATTTTTAGAATATTTGTGCAAGAAACCTGGTAAGTGTCAAAAAAATTCACATGATAATGTTGCAATATACAAAATTAAGGCATATATTCCTCCTTCCCTACTTAAAATTAGGATCTTTGGTAATAATCTATGTAAACGTTTGTTAGATTTTGGTTTATCAACAAATATTATGCCTAAGCGTATTTGTGAACAATTAGGATTGACTCTCATCAAATTTGATAGAGTTGTAACTCAATTACATAAATCAAGAGTCAAAGTGATTGGTGAATTATTAAATGTTCACATGCAAATTGCCTCAGAGCCAATGATGTAATATTTAATTGATATCCAAGAGGTAGATATCCTTGATGCTTATGGGATGCTATTGAGTAGAGTTTGTACTAGGATCTTGAATGGTTATATGTCAATAGACTATTCACATATGTGGTTGCCTTATAATGGAGTTCCTAACCAAATAAATATATAAATGGATCCTAAAATGAAACATATTATCACTAAGTACAATGCAATCAATGAGAGGGTCAACATGGTTAACTCAAATCTTGGTGTTTACACTCTTGATACCAAAATATATACAACTCTAAAACCTCTCATGCATTTCCTAGATTATGGAAACTTTATTTTGATGGTGATAGATGAAAATAAGGTTTTGGAGTAAGAGTGGTATTGATCAATCCCATTGGTAAAGAATACAATTCCTCTTACAAACTTCAATTCTCATGTACTAATAATTTAGCTGAGTATAAACCACTTATTCTAGATTATAATTGGTAATCAATCATGAGGCCAATGAACTATTAGTTTTTTGTGATTTTGAACTAGTGTTCAATCAGGTCAAGAGTAAATATTAATTCAAATTGTCCTATCTCAAGAAATATAAAATTAGAGTGTGGGACTTAATTGAATGTTTTGATGATTTTAACATTATGTCAATCCTTAGGGAAGAAAATAAGGCTACTAATGAACTTGCTTTAGCTTCAACCAACCTTATGCACAATCAAAATTCAAAGTTAAAAAAAATTATAATTGAATTAATATCATGTCCCTCAGTGCTAGATAATTTCAACCACTTGTAGGTATTAAATAATGATCAATAGATCATATACTTCATAATTAGTTCAAGAGTTTTTAAGGGTCACATTATTGATGAATCCAGTCTATTTGATAATTAGAAAATTGAAATAAAACTTGATAACAAGGTCATTCAATTGAATTAAAATAAGATCCCTAATTACATGATAGCCTTAGAGAGACTCTTTGACTTTGATAGACTAGCTGAGGCTACCAAGGTTCCCAAAGTAAGTGTGAAGGATTATAACACAATTGATCTTTGATTTCAAGGTCAACCTTAGTTGGTTAATAATGGTATAGCTTGTATAAGCCTTGAATCCAAAAGAGTCAAAGAAATGTTGACCAAATATAAGGATATAATAACATGTTCCTATGATGACCTAAAGATCTTTCATCTAAAGGTCATAACTCATACCATACCTTTAAAATAAAACTACAAACCTTGCAGACAAAAGTAGAGGCATGTCAATGTGGTCTTAGAACCATTGATATATAGAGAATTCAATAAGGTATTAGATTCCAAGATTGTGTCTCCCATTAGGCCTTCCAATTGGGTTACTAATTTAGTCCCAGTTAGGAATAAAAATGGTAAAATCAAACTATGCATTGATTTTAGAAATCTAAATATAGCATCTGAGAAAGATAATTATCCCTTGCCTTCTCTTGACCAAGCAATATAATTTTTTTTTGGCTCTACAATGATGTCCCTACTTGATGGTTTTTCAGGGTATAACCAAGTGCTGGTGAACCAAAAAGATAGGATGAAGACTACTTTTACTATGAAGTGGGTCATGTTTACCTACAAGAGGATGTCTTTTGGACTTATAAATGAAAGTGCCACTTTTCAAAGGGCTATGGATCAGGATTTCCAAGGTCTTGTAGGTAAATGCATTATAATATACATGGATGATTTGATTGTCTTTACTAAAAATAGGGAGGATCATATTATGCACCTACAATAGGTATTTAAAATATGTATAAGGTATGGGATTTATCTCAACCCAAAGACAAGTATTTTCTATGTTACTGAGGGAAACTATTAGAACATTTTATCCATAAATAGGGAATCTCTATGGACCCTAAAAGATTCATTGAAATATCTAATATAGATCCCCCTAATAGTAGCAAGGAATTGAATTCAGTATTTGGTAAAATAAATTCTAGAAGAAAGCTTATTTTTGGTTTTGCATAAATAGTGAAACCTTTAAATGACATGTTGAAGAAAGAGGCTAAGATCAATTGGAATTGAGAGACAAAGAAGGATTTCAAAGACATCAAAGAGGCAATTAGACAAGACACTATACTGATAAGTCTAGACTTCACCAAAGATTTTTATCTTTACTCCTTTGTTTTAGATCATACAATAACTACAGTTCTAACTCAGAAGATGGCTAGATGTGAACATCTAATAGCTTTTATGAGAACTAACCTTAACATTTTTAAGTTAAACTACTTTTTAATTAAGAATAAAGTGTGTGCTTTAGTTAAGGTATTAAATATGTTTAGGCATTATATCCTTAGGATTAAGATGCATGCCATTATACCAGACCCCACCATCAAGCTAATGTTAAGTAAAAATGAAATAGGATAAAGAGGAGGTAAGCGGGTGTTTGTACTCAAATAATTTGACATTATGATGAAGACTACCAAATTGGTAAGTATTCAGGGTTTAATTCAATTGATTACCAATACTAACCCCAACTTAAGTGCTATGTAGGTAGAGAAATAAAGTTTTAGACCTAGTGATTGGTATGATCATATTGTCCACTTGAAAATCAATGGTTATTATCTTGTAGGGTTAAGTAAAGAACAAAAGAGATCTCTAAGGGTCAATGTAGCTTAATTTTTGATCAAGGATGGAGTGATGTATAGGAATAACCTTGAAGGAATTTACTTGAAATGTGTCTCCAAGAGTAAAGAAATTGAGATCATGAGTACCTTCTATGAAAAATTATGAAGTGGACATCCATCAGGGAGGACTACAACACACACAATATTAAGAGATAGTTACAATTGGCCTAAAATCTTCAAGGATGCTCACAAACATGTGAGAGAGTGCCACTCATGCCAAGTACCCAACACCAAACAACATAAAGCAGCCATGCCACTAAGACTAGTAGTTATTGATAACCCCTTTCCCAGTGGGGGATAGATTTTGTGGGGGTTATAAACCCTAATTACTCTTGTGGTCACAAGTAAATTTTTATTGCTACCAACAAATACACTAGATGGACTAAGATAGTGGAAATTAAATAGCATAGAAGAGGTGATAATGTTTTTAGAATAAAACATATGAACTAGGTTTGGGACACTTGTATCTCTAGTTTATGATAATGGATCTACTTTTATATCCATAGAGATGATAAAATGGGAAAATGATAACAATATCATCATATTTTTCTCATCAAACCACTATCCTCAAGGTAATGGAGTATCTGAATCAAAAAATAAGAACATGATGAAGGCTGCAAATAAGTATATAGTTGATAAACCTAGAACATGGCATAATTTTCTTAAGCATGTCATTTAGACAGATAGAATTAGAATCAGTCAAGATCTCAAATCATCACCATTCTTACTAGTTTATGTCCAAGAGCCCATCTTATCCATCACCCTCAAGCAATTAATATACAATTTCATGCAAGAATACATGGAGGAGGACCAAGAATTTTCAAGTTCAAGGTGGTTTTATAAACATTAAAAAATAAAGGTGTTCAATCAAGGACACTTAGTTCTTCTTTGGGACAAGGCATCTAAGCCTAAGGGTAAATATCAGAAGTTCACACCATTGTGAATAGGTCCTTACTAGATATCTGAGATACTAAAAGATAATACCTTCAAGCTAAAAAACTTATAAGGAGTAGAGTTCACACTTCCCACCAATAGGTAATACCAAAATCACTAATTCTCTAATGTCCCACCTAGGGTCTCTATAAAATGATTATAAGACTAGTTAGAGTTAGTGTAGGTAGGCTATATTAGTTTCTTTATATTCTTTCCTTCATGTCCCTTGTTTGTTCATATGTTTGTTTATATTTGTTTATTTATTTCCTTTTTTTCTATTTGTCTATAATATATTTAGTGTGTTTGATTTCTCTTCTTTTTTCTTTGATCCCAATAACTCCTTTTAGACAAGCCCTCAACTCAATATTCATATGATTTCTCAAAGAAACCTCACATTTGAGGAATGTAGGTATGATCTCTCAGCATTGGTTGATCTTGGATTATTTAAATATGAACTTAATGTTATAGTTTAGAGAAACTAATAAAGAATAATGAATAGGTTAATTGATCCTTGAGATTATTAAATTTGTTCTGATCAAATTTTGGTTCTAATAAATGTTTCACATGTAATGTGAAAGACTAGATTATTAGGGTGCAATCATGCTTTCATTTTAAAACATTAATTTCCTTGGACAAAGTTTATATCCAAGGATGAATGTTTGAAGACCAAACACTTGACCAAATCCCTAAACCTGGCTGACCTGGTTACCAACCCTTGCTAGAAAGTTAAAATGAATTGAAAAATACAAAAAATAAGAACCTTATTACAAATTTCAAAAAAAATCTAAGCAAAGCTGATTTGGGTAATCTCCATATAAGATATGGACCCCTAGATGGTAATGGAGCATGGCCTGGAGTGGATCTAAAGACATCTATTTGAAGTCTATAGACGTTTGACTGGCAACAAAGTAATACCCAAGCCTTCCTTGAGCTAAAACATGCTTCTTAATGAATATCAAAACATGCTAAAAGTTTGTGTTAATGATTAAAGTCATAAACTTGGAAGTTGCTCCCAAAATTCTATGGCAATCAGTAAGTGAAACGAAATCATACATGCATCATGGTTATGTCTTGATGTTTGTTCCTAATTTTGCATTTTAAAGATTTCTTCTAACCATGAAGTGATCTTAATAATGGTGCTTGATCAAATGGAATAAGTAGATAAATTATTAGTCTAAACCAATGTCTCTGAATTATAACATATTTATATGTTCCCTCAAAAGTTATCAATTATTGAGGTTAACATATCCCCATTTCTAAAAAATGGTGACCCTTGTGTTAAAAGTGAGAATTTTTATCTTAAAATTGAAAATTAACTTGATCATGATATATATATATATATATATATATCATGTTTTCACATTATTCATAACTCTCATTTGGATTAATGAACATGATGATCATGGTTTCACCCCTTCTAAATTTGATAATACTTGATATTTATGTTGTAAGTTACAGCTCTAATGGAGTCCATTTGGAATAAATAATGTTTGGGTTCTATGGTTTAATAATTATTTGATCTTTTACTAGCCTTTGGTCTATTTAAATCAAGTTAAATCCACGTTTGAACGTCTTAAAATCCTAACTCAAATTACCCTAGCTCATGTCCTTTGAATTAAATTCAAATTTGGTGGGGACATTTTAACTACACCATGAACTTAGTTCAATTTTTATCCTAAGGCTTAGTTGTATTTCTCAACATGACCAAACCTTAGGTTAAAAATATTATGCTTGGTCCCTTTACATCCAATGACCTCCTAGTCTATTTCATTACTAGTATGGTTTAATTAGTGCATAGTTCATTTGTTATAAAATTTAGCCTAATGCCTTAGACTACGGTATTTTATATTTATTAATACAAACATTAGTATAAGACTTTAGGCTAGGTATTTTATTCCATGGGGTCCCTTTTAACATTTTTAAAACTTATCTTAAGACTTTAGCCTAAATCTTATTTTGTATTTATTAATATAAATGAAAACTTTAGTCTAAGACTTTAGTTTAAATATTATGTTCCCTAATCATTGATTTAAACTTTATTTTATTTGTAGGATCAATGGTCTATATTTGCTCATATAATCAAGATCTAATGGTGTGAGCTTAAATTTGGATACCCTAAACTTAATTTAATGCTTGAGCACCTTCTAAGGATTAATGGCATGCATTTTCTTAGGCAAGATGGATCCAACAACATGAATTAACTCAAGACTTCAATGGATCCCTAAGATAAGTGAGAAGGTGACAACTATCATAATCATAGATAGAGAACATTAAATAACCAATGGCATTTGACCCTGTGGATCAAGATCCAATGGTCTAAGTTTGATCATACAAATATGATCGAATGGCATATGAAAGAACTAAAAATTCAAGGACAAGAATAGAGATAATACATGGCATACTTACAAGACATGAATTAAATATTGATCATCTTTTTAACATTGATGATATGCTATTAAGCATGGGATATACTAAGAGGGGGGGTGAATCACTATATCATAAATATTATAAACTTTCATTCAATCAAAATCCACTTAACCATACATTAAAGATATGTAATAAAATAGAAACAATAAACACCACACAAGATAGAGAGAGACACCATATTTAATGTAGAAACCCAATGTGGGAAAAACCATGAAGAAAAATATCAAGTATATAAATGAGCACCAACTCAAACTACAATATTTACAAGCACCAAATTTTAGGAGCACCAACCCCTTTGTTGAGCACCAACACAATAACTATTCATGAGCACCAACCCATTTTGTGTATACCACACAACTATCTCTCAATGATGTTTTCTCAACAAATGATATCACATTACAATAACTCTTTCTTTTCTCTCCTTTGCTCTTCTAAGCTAGATATAATAATTAAAAATCATACTCTCTTCTTTCAAATTACAAATGGCTTCTCAAGCCTTTATTTATAGCTTTTTAAATGACCTTTGGCATTCACCCTTTGTGACCCTTTAATCCTCATGGAAAATGGTGCCAAACTTGCATGACCCTTTGTATCCTTGAATTTTAAAATTCATATGGAGACTCTTCATAAGCAAATGCATCCTTTTCTCTTTTGTCTTTATCTTGGTGACTTTTCATATTCCTTAAAGTGTCACTTCATGAGATATTGTTCCCTTCCTTTTTTGTCTTCACTTGGTTAATCTTGGAATTCCTCAAGATGACTCTTCATGGGAAAATGCATCCCATTCCTCTTTTGTATTTACCCCATGACTCTTTGAATTCTCCATGGGCCCTTATTTTGACTTTATGTAACCAAAAATAAATTTGTTAATATTAAATAAATATTAACACACATTATCCAAGATATGAATATTAAAAAACTCGTTAAATGCAATAGTTAATTTATCACCAATAACTCTAGACCTTTGACATCAATGACAATATTTCCAAAAATCTCCCCCTTCATCATTGATTTCAACCTCAAACTGAAACTGCCATATCCTAAAACTTGCACATACTACCATCTAAAAAACATATAGTAACTCCCACTTATTGTAACAACCTATACCTTTTCCCTGTACCTATGATTACAATTATACCTATACATGTACATGTACTTGTTTCTATTCTTCTCCATAATTGACATCAATGGTAAAGGGCATACTTGGAGCCAACACTTAGCTCACCCTTAATTGATGCTGAACCTCAATGGTATGAAGTTAAAGAAATTACTCTAAACTTCTCCCATAGATACTCAAATGTGTCTTTTGGTAGTGCCTTTGTGAAAATATTTATAATCTACTTTGTAGTACTAATATATTCCATATTAACCTATTGATCTGAAACCTACTCTCTTAAAAAATGATATCTAATGGGAATGTGTTTTGTTTTTGAATGCATTACTATATTCTTAAAAATATTAATAGCACTTGTGTTGTCACAAAAAATAGAAATAGGTTCATCATATTTTACCTTGACATCTTCCAAAGTTTGCTTCATCCAAAGCACTTGAGTACAACACAATATCATTGTAATATATTTCGCTTCATCTGTAGAAAGTGATACTAAATTTTTATTTTTGCTTAGCCATTATACTAAGCTATCACCAATGAAGAAATCTCATCCACTTGTAATTTTTTTGTCATCCAAGAATCCTCCCCAATTTGAATTTGTATAAGCAATTAAAGTGAAATCTCTACCTATAGGATACCACAATCCATAATCCAATCTCCCCTTGATATATTTGAATATTCTCTTCACCAGCTAAATATGACTATCTTTTGGAATTGATTGATATCTTGTAACCATACTTACTGCATACATGATGTTTGGCCTCAATTATATCAAATATAAAAGAGTAATAATCATATATCTATACAAATATTGATCTACAATAGGTGAATATTCATCCTTTCTCAACTTATTTCTTGTACACATTGGTGTGCCAAATGGTGCATAATCCTCAAAACCAAATTTCTTCAACATTTCATTGGAATATTTACTTTGAGATATGAAAATTCCTTTATCTAACTAAAATATTTATAATCCTAAGAAAAATGACAATTCTCTAAGCATAGACATCTCAAATTATTTTTGCATATTATCAAAAAATTATTTTGTCATATTTTAAATGTTTCCTTTAAAAATGATGTCATCAACATATACCACAACAATAAATTAATGCTTACCTTCCATTTTGATGTAGAGATTATTGTCAGTAAATCCTCTCTTGAAACCATGATCCTGTAGGTACTTATCAAGTCTTGCATACAAAGCTCTGGGAGCTTGTTTCAATCCATACAGTGATTACTTCAATCTACATACATGGATACCAATATTTGAGAGAATAAATCCCTTAGTATACTCATTGTAGACCTCTTATTTTTAGATTCTCATTTAGGAAGGTAGATTTAACATCCATCTAAAACACTTTGAAAATTTTAAACACTACATATGCAAGAAACTTTATAATAGCCTCTAGCCTTGCTATTGGTGCAAAAGTTTCTTCAAAATATATTCTCTCAATCTGAGCATATCATTTACATACTAATCTTGATTTATTCCTGGTCATTTCTCTATTTTCATTCAACTTATTTCTATAAACCCATTTTGTTCCTATCACACTATGATCTTTTGGTCTAGGAACTAATTCCCAACTATCATTATTTTCTATCTGATTTAATTCTTCATCCATTGCTTTAACCCAATGCTTATGATGTCTAGCTTCTAAAAAAGTTGTAGGCTAAATTTTGGATAACAAAGAGAAATTAACTTACTTAGATTCACTTACCATCATTCTTCTGGTTTGAATTCCTTCATTTATGTCCCCAATGATTTCACTTTCATTATGATTTATCTAGACATATTTGGATGGGGTTTTGGTGTCCTTTTTATCCTTATTCACATCTTCATTTTATTCTTTAAAATCTTCCTCTTCAATTATTTCAAGAATGTCTACTGGATCACTAATTTTTATTCCATCTTCTTTTATCCTAACACTTCCACTTTCAACAATTTTCTTGGTTTTTTTGTTATAAAATTTATAAAATTTAATTTTGAAAGAATAACTAATAAATATACCTTCATCTATTATAAATTCAAACTTACCAAGTTTTCCATCGACTCTCTTTATGAAGCATCTACTACTGAAAAATATAAAATAATTAGCTATTGCTAGTTTGTCTTTCCATAGATCATAAGGAGTCTTGTCACCATTGACTCTCAATAATTCTCTATTTTTAATATACACTTTCATAGAAACTGACTCTCTCTAATATTTATCTATTATCTTGGATGCATTTAGCATTGTCCTCACCATCTCCTGAATTTTTCTATTTCTTTGTTTAACTAGTCCATTTTGTTGTGGAGTTGTGGCTACTAAATAATGTCTCTTTATTCCATGGTCTTCAAAAAACTCAATAAACTAATCTAAAATGAATTCTCTTCTTCTATCTAATCTTAGAAACTTAATCCTCAAATTAGTTTCATTCTCAAATAATTCTTTGAATCCTCTAAATTGTTTAAAAGCTTCTTATTTTTTATTTAAAAACATTACCCAAGTCATATGTGAAAAACCATCAATAAGAAATATGAAATATTTCTCACCTTAAGTACTTTGAGTTCTCACAGCTCCACATAGATTAGTGTGAACAAGCTCTAGCATTCGAGTGGTCAAGTACTCTTTTATTTTAAACCACATTCTAGCCTGCTTCCCATGCTGATAAGGTTCACAAAGCATGTCAGATGGATTTGTAATCTTTGGAAGATTTTTGACTGCTTGCTTCTTATTGATGTTGACAAGATTTTCAAAATTTATGTGTCATATTCTCTTGTGCCATATCCAAATTTATTCAATCTAACTCAAACAACATCTTTGACCTTTAATGTCTGATAATATATATAAATTATTGCCTATTCCCTGAGCATCTACAATCAACACATCTGAATCTTTTCTCCTAATTTCACAACCTTCTACATAAAAATTTAATGTGTGCCCCTGATCACAATTTGAATTACATTCAAAATATTATGCTTAAGACCTTCTACATGCAAAACATTTTAAGCTTTAGTTATACCATTATCCAAACTTAGTGTACCTTTTTTGATAATTTTGGCATTAGTATTATCTTCAAATTTCATTGTTCCACCATTGATCTTATTTAAGGTTATTAAGTTTATTTTGTCTCCTATCATGTGCCTCAAACATCCACTAGCAATAAACAATGGATTTTCTTCATTTCTTGCATGTAAGGTTGTATGTACCAACATATATATTTTTAGGTTATTTATTTTACCAGGAATTTGTCTAAACTTTCTTCTTGATGAATGGATCCTTGAAACTATGGTCTTTCTTGACTGACTCGAACACACTTCTATAGTACTAGGCTATGTGTCTGAATTTGTTGCACTTGTAACATATTATGGCCTCCTCACAAAAGCTTGATAGAGGAGCAAAAGAGTTATGGCTTCTGCTTGACTCTGCATGACTTTCCTTCTCTTTATTTTTAAAATTGTTAGCCCTTTTCCAACATTCTATTTTCTTATAACCATAGCCATTACAATAAAAATAGTAACCATAAAAATAAGACCTATTTGTGTATCTCTGACCTAATTTCCTTTTGTATCTCTATACCCTCCAACATTTTTTATGTGAGATGTCTTCTATATTCTTAACTTCTTCCATTTTTATTTCCTCTTTTGTAAGAGCTTCAACATAACTCTTTCTTTTTTCTTTTTCTATGAAAGTAGAGGACTCCCCTTTCTCTTTTTCAAATCTGATACTTATCTTATCTGACATTGATCTTTGACTTTCTAATATCTTATTCAACATATTAGTGTTATTCTAAAATTTTGAATTATTAACTACTCTATCATTGATTTCTTTATTTTTTTGCTTAAGATCTACTTTTAAATAATCAATTTTAATAACATACCTTTCACATTCTTTACTTACTTTTTGGAACTATGATGTTAGATCTTATTCATTCTTCTTGACTTCTTCAAAGTGTGCTTGTAGATCTTCAATTATTTATTTTGACTCCTCTTCATTTTTCTTCTTCTAGAGCTTTAATCTTGGATTATTATTTTCAAGAGCTTTTAACTCTTCTAAGGCACAAACAAGTTCTCCTTCTAGATTTACTTTAGCTTCATCATGTTCTTCTTCTTCTTGATCATCTATACTTTTACTTATGGAGGCATCTTCATGTATGGCAATAAAAAAAAACTCTTCTTCTGAGTCACTGACTCCACTATCTTTTCCTGAGCTAGGATCTCTAGAATACAAACTCTTCTTCTCAAATCACTTCTTGAATTTTCCTTTGAAATTATTCTTGCATGTAGAATTTCCTTCCTCATTGTCACCATTGCCCTTGTCTGGGCACTTAACTACAAAATGTCCAATCTTTCCATAATTAAAACATTTAAAAGGTAATTTTCCTTGATATATTTACCTATGCTCTTTTTTGGCTTGTGAATGAATAGAGCTCCATTGTCATCTTCATCATCACTAGAACTATCACTTGATTATTGAATCTTATCCTTCTCTTTCTTTGATGTCTTGAAAGTAGCTTCTCTCTTTGAGGGTTTCTCTTGTTCATTCCACATCTCATATGTCATAAAAATACCATGTAGATCATCCATCTTTATCTTTGCTAAATTATTCATTTCTTCAATTGCTAAAAATTTTACATCATATGTCAATGGTAGAGATCTCAAAACTTTTTGTACCACAATTGATTTTTCCAAGATTTCTCCAAGACCTTAAATGTAATTAACTATTTGATCAACTTGCAAAAGATAACTTGCTATATTTTATTCCTCTTCCATCTTCAAACTCTCAAACTATCTTATGAAGTTTGAAGCTTAGCTTGTTGAACCTTTCCATCACCTTTGTAAATATTCTCAAGTTTAACCCAAGTTTCATGAGTAGATTTACATTGCACAACTTTAAATTTTTTTGATTCACATACACCATATAAAATAGAATTGCCTTCTTTTATGCTAGAGTAGTTACAAGTGTCTTTGGCTCTTCATATTCCTCCACCATTGCTTGCCAAATGTTTAATCTAAGGGCCATCAAATAAATCTTCATCCTTATGCTCCAAAAAGCATAATTTGTCTCATCAAACAAATGTGCCTTATTTTTAGAAAAACCTTCATGTGCTCTAGCCATTATGCTTTTCTGATCTACCTTCAAGATGTAAAACTTTGTCCAAAGGAACTTGCTCTGATAATAATTGTTAAGCATGGGATATACTGAGAGGGGGGGGTGAATCAGTATATCATAAATTTTATAAACTTTCACTTAATCAATTTCCACTTAACCATACATTCAAGATATATAATAAAATTGAAACAATAAACACCACATAAGATAGAGAGAGAGACCATATTTTACATAAAAACCCAATGTAGTAAAAATCATGGAGAATAATCTCAAGTATATGAATGAGTACCAACTCAAACTATAATATTCACAAGCACCAACTTGAAGGAGCACCAACCCCTTTGCTAAGCACCAACATAATAACTATTCATGAGCACCAACCCACAGCAGAGCTAACCCCTTTTATGTATACCACACAATAATCTCTCAATGTTACTTTGTAAAAAATGATAAGACATTTCAATATCTCTTTCTTTTCTCTCTTTTGCTCTTCTAAGCTAGATATAGCAATTACAAATCATGCTCTCTTCTTTCATATTACAAATGGCTTCTCAAGCCTTTATTTATAGCTTTCCAAATGACCTTTGGCATTCACCCTTGGTGACCCTTCAATCCTCATGGAAAATGGCACCAAAATTTTATGACCCTTCATATACTTGCATTTAAAAAGTCACATGGTGACTCTTCATAAGCAAAGGCATTATTTCCTCTTTTGTATTTATCTTGGTGACTTTTCATATTCCTCAAAGTGTCCCTTCATGAGAAATTGTGCCCTTCCTCTTTTGTCTTCACTTGGTGACACTTGGAATTCCTCAAGATGACTCTTAATGGGAAAATGCATCCCATTCCTCTTTTGTCTTTATATCATGACTCTTTTACTTCTTCATGGGCCCTTATTTTGACTTTATGTAGCCAAAAATATATTCATTAATATTAAATAAATATTAACAAACATTAGACAAGATATGAATACTAAAAACATCATTAAATGCAATGGGGCCTTTTTCACTAATAATGCTAGACCTTTGACATCCATGATAATATTTCTAACATATGCATTCAAACATACACATTCCAGTCAATAGCCCATAAAGTGATATGAATAGTTAGGTATATTGAGATCAATAGAGCATGATTGTCCCATGTAATCAAGATCAATGGTGTGTAGCAAGCATGGAAAAGTCAAAGCAAATCTAGAAGTGAAAAGTGCCATAACTATGGGGAATAAAGCAAACAACTAATGGAGTTCAAGGTCTTAGATCTAGATCAATAATCTATATTGGTCCAAGAAAATAAATCTAATGATGCAAGATTAATGTGTAATTTTCAAAATATAATGGTCATTTTTCAAATTTTAATGAGTAAAGTTTAACAAAAGTGGCACAAGATGCCACGATTAATCCAAGTAAGTTAAACCAATTAGTTCAAGAGATTTTGGGGACTTGGGAGATGTAAATGTATAAATTCAAAGATATAAACATAATCTAAGTCATGAATCTCATATAATTTCAAACATATTCAACCATTAAAGTACTTTATGGGACATTTGACAAAACCCTAGCACATCTAGAATCCCTATTTCAACCCTATGATCATCATAATCTAATCAAGAAGATTGGATTGTCATCTGAGCAAGAATAATTTGATCTATAATTTAGTTATAGATAGTTGGTAAGAAATTTAGAGAGAATTAGATGGCATATTGTACATGTGTCTCTAGATAAGATGTAGATCTCTATCTAACCTTAGACATAGAAGGATGAGTTTTCAAGGATACACAATTCAATTCCAAAATATTGGGGACAATAATTGGTCAATATTTATAGAGTATTGAGAACCAATAACCCATCATGAGATAAGAGGAGAATAACATGTCAGTAAAGAGGCTCTACTATGACATAGCGGCCATTCAAATGATAGGTTTCCATTACACTGTATTAAACCCTGAGGTATTGCATTGTATATAAATTCTCTCTCCTATTTTTAGTGATGTTAAAATTGATAAGGGCATGTTAATCAATGAGCATACTCTCAAGAATATAGTTTATATTTATGCAGTAGCATTTCAAAACTATTATAAGTTTCCTAAACCCAAAACATAACAAACCACAATCAACAATTGGGATAAGGAAAATTAATTGAATAGCATCCTTTCATTATGGTTATATTCTAGAAATTAGATATTTTTAGATTTTAATGTCAACATTCCCATTAGTTAGTTCAGTCCTATGATAAGAATGATCATGACTTTAATGAATAGGATATGTGTAAATCCAACCACTATTAGATTAAATAAAACACAGAGAGAAAATGAGATTGAGAATAACAGAGCACATATTCAACATATTAAACCAAGCATGAAGGCCTATTAAATAGGCAAACAAATGAAATACCCATGAAGCATGAGAGAAGTATAAGAAAAATAACCTACGTTAGCTTGCATGAAATAGCAAAGACTGAACAAACAACTAACTTCTTAACTAATGTGGTTAAGGCAACTAACCAACATAAATTAACTTAGTAAATAACCTAAGGTAAATACAATAATATGATAACACCCTCCCTTAATGACTAAACTAGAAACAAGACCAAGTTTATCTTTGAATTTTATGAACTTGTATGTACCAAGTGGTTTGGTCATTATATCAGCTGGCTGCTCTGCAGTGGGGTAGTTGAATAGACTGATGTCTTCATTTGTAACCAACTATCAGATGTAATGATGGTGAACCTCTATGTGTTTGAAGCTGGCATGAAATACTAGATTCTTCACCATCTTCAAAACACTTTGGTTGTCATAGAAAATTAGAGTAGGCTTTGATGACTCAAACTGAAGATCCCCCAAAATTTTCTTTATCCACATGGTTTCACAATCTACACTGACCATAGCTTTATACTCTGATTCTATTGAAGATAATGCCACTGTAGTTTGTAGTTTGATCTACCATAAGAAAACTCCTCAACTAAAAGTGAAAACATACCCTATTGTAGATTTTCTTGAATCAGTTAAACCTACCCAATCAGAATCAGAATATCTTGAAAGTTCAAAATCTATAGACTTCTTATATAGTATGCCAAAGTCAGGAGTACCTTTGACATATCTTAATACTCATTTTTCAGCTAACCAATGGACTTCCTGTGGTTTAGACATAAAGTGAGATAGAAAACTCACTACAAAATAAATATCTGGTCTGGTGGTAGTGAGGTAAATGAGACTACCCACTAGCTACCGATACACTATTTCATTGATCAGAGGTGAATCAGTGTCTGTTGAAATTTTAGCTCCTACTTCCATAGGTATGTGATTTGGATTACAATAAATCATTCTAAACCTTTTTAGCAATGAAATGGCATACTTATTCCATGACATGAATACAATATTACGAATTTGCCAAAACTCAACACCTAAACAGTATTTCAGTAGTCTTAAGTTTGTCATGTCAAAAGTACAACAAACATTAGCTTTCATTTATTAAATGAGAATAGTACTACTCCCAGTGATGGCTATATCATCAACATATATATTTAGAATCAAGATATCATCACCAGACACCTTTACATAGAGAGTTGGTTTTGAGTTACACCTTTTGAAACCTGACTCCCTAAGATATGAGTTTATTTTTGTATACCAAGCTCGAGGAGCCTACTTAAGTCCATACAAGGACTTGATCAACCTGCAAACAAGATGTTCCTTACCAAGAACTTGAAAACCCTATGGCTAAACCATGTAGACTTCCTCCTCTAAATCTCCATTCAAGAAAGCACTCTTTACATCCATTTGGTGCACCTACCATCCAAACTAAGCATTAATAGCAACAATCAAATGAAAAGTTACCATCTTCATGGTTGGAGAAAAAGTCTCCTCATAATCAACCCCTTCCTCTTGTGCATAACCTTTTGCAACAAGTCTGGCTTTGTGTTTGTCTAAAGAACCATTTGCTTTGTATTTTACCTTATAAATCCACGTATAACCAATGGATTTCTTTCCTGGTGGTAGTTCCATCAAATTCCAAGTCTTATTTTTCATCAAGGAATCATATTCCAATTGCATAGCTGATTCCCACTCAGACTTCCCTTTGGCCTCTTATTACCAAACTACTTTCTCGATCTTAGTCTTCTACCTTCCACACCTTGTGGTAAGTCTCCTTATTTTAGTGCTTCAATTGTGGCAGTATACCACTTTGGCTTCTTTGGTTGTTCTACTGGAACCTCATAATGACCTGTATCAATTCCCTCACTGGAATGTGATTCCACTGATGAATAAGAATCCTGCTCACTTTTCACATTATAACTAATAATTGAATCATTAGATAACAATGACTCAATATATGAAACTTGACTAGTTTTTGTAAAGTATGGCATTTGTTTATTTACTATGACATCTCTATTTACCACAACTTTGTTAGTAGAAACATCAAGTAATTTGTAGGCCTTTGACTAATCACTGTATCCAATAAACATGTATGCTTTGCTTTTTGCATCCAAATTTCTTCTCTTTTGACTAGGAATAACTGTAAAAGCTACACAACCAAAATTTTTGAAATCACATACATCTAGAGTTCAACCTAACCAAGCCTCCTTTGGAGTCATATTCTCTGATGCTTTTGTAGGACTTCTATTGAGGATGTATACTATTGTATTCACTACTTCTACCCAATACCTATATTGGACATTTCTACTTTGGACTATACAGTGAGCCATGTCCATCACCATCCTATTACACCTTTCCACAAATCCATTTTGTTGTGGAGTGTAAGGTGTAGTGTATTGTCTATGTATGCCTTTAGTGGCACAAAACTCCTTGAACTATTTTGAGATGAACTCACCCCCATTATCTATTCTAAGATATTTCACTGGTCGTCTTACCTATTTTTCAACCATAGCTTTCCAAGTAAGAAAGTTAGAAAAATAATTAGATTTCTTCACTAGAAAGTATACCCACTTTTTCTTAGAGAAATCATCAACTAGTAACATGAAATAATGGGCACCAGAAGGGGTAAGTGTCTGCATTGGACCATGCAAATCTGCATGTACTAAATCCAATACTCCCTTTGCTCTCAAAGCCTTACCAACATCAAATGAATGTCTAACTTGCTTCCCCAACTGACATCTAGTACATACATGATGACTATGCCAAATAGAAGGAATCCCCTTAACCATCTTAGTCTTACTCAATATATTTAAATATTGAAAATTTAAATGCCCATACCTTTCATGCCATAGTGAACTTGTGTTATCAACCATTGCAAGTGCACATTCCTTTGATTTGATTAGATCTACAAACTTATACAAGCCTTTCTCACTAATCCCAATAACAATAATCTAGTTATCTTTAGTGGTGATTAAACATTATTGTTCTTGAAATTTTACAACAAAATCAGATTTTGAGGTGATCTCACTGATTGAAAGAAGATTTTTGTTCATATCTGGTACATACCTAACATTATTGAATGCATAATTTACTGTACCATCAAAACTTATATGAACATTACCAAATCCTTTCACAAAATATGTTGTACCATCTCCCAAAGATATAGATTGATTACTACTATTATCTTCAAAAAAATCCACATACCAATCCTTATGTCATGTATAATGGTGAGATGCCCCAGAATCAAAGTACCAAGCTCGATCTACCACAAAATTACCACTGGAAGCCATGAAAGCAAAATCTGGTAATTTCTCACCTTCACCTTTAGCTACATTCACATGATGATCTTTCTTTCTAGGGTTAGCCATATCCTATTGTCTTTTCCTACAATTTTTCTTAAAGTGATCAGGTTTCTTACAGTAAAACATTTTCCATTTAGATCTCTTATTACCACTTACTTGTGAAGATTTTGATGGATAACTATTTTTACCAGACTGCTTAACCTTTTCCTTGATTAAGAATGCACTCTATGTGGAAGTGGATGTAGACAACACTACCTGCTCTTGTTGTATCTCCTTTTGCAATAGCAATGTAGACAATGTTTCAAAATCCAAAGTCTCCATCTCAGCAATCATGTGCAAGGACTCCACAAATGACTCAAATGATGGTGAGAGATTTTACATAACAAGAGCAATCAAATCTTGCTCATCAATAAGTTTCTACACTACTTCCAACTGGTCACTGATGTCCTTGATCTACAACAAAAACTCAAAAATAGAGCCACCTTCCTGCATCTTAGTGGAAAACAACAAATTCTTCAAATACAACACTCTACCAGCTTCAGAAGCCTGATATTTTGAAGATAAAATTTTCCATAAATTTGATGTTATAGTCATATTTCTGACCTCTGAGATTAGATTATCTGCTACTGACAATTTTAACAACATGAGAGCCTCATGATGATGTTTATCATAGTCATTGGTACTAGTGGCAGGCCTTTGCTCTATACCGAGCACTATTTGATCAATATTCATATATTCACATATTATCAAAACCTTGTGACTCCACAAACTAAAGTTCTTACCAGTCAATTTGTGAGAATCTAGTAGTAATAGGTGTTGAATACTAGCCATTTTACCTAATTTTTCATGAAAATGATAAAATCAGAATAACTATAATGACTTTTTTTATTAAAACAAAAATTCTTCTACACACTGATTCTATATTGACACTAAACAACCCTATCCATTTTCAGCAACAAACTCAATACCATTTGAAATATCACAAAAATTCTACCACTAAAACAATTAAATCAGAAAAACTACAATTCTAATTTAAAAAATTCTTTCTCCATTGACATCCAGATAAAAAACCCAAAAAATGGTGAAATTTTTAGCTTCCTGGATGCTTTCATGATTATTAGTCAGCGGTAGGTCCCCAATAACCCTTATTGGCTAATGTTTTGATTTATTTCAATTAAAAAATAAAAAATAATTGAAATATTAAAACTTTAGGATAAAAAATTTATAAAAAATTCAGCCAATAAAAAAATTGGCCTACCTCTGAAACTTTAGGCGAAGATTCTAAGCCCGTTTCTCAACCAAATTGCAAACCATTTTCACCAGTGTCTTAGTTTTGATTTAACTCATGATTTAGGCTTTTTTTCACTGAAAAAGATGAAGAAATGATTTTTTATAATTTTCTAGGACCCGTACGGTGCCCTTGCATAGAGAAATTTAACAAAGGCTTTTGAGCCTCTAAAATAGCCTATTTTCACTTCCTTTTGGTCTTATTTAGCCTTCTAATGCTTCCTAGCAATTTTCAGACCTTTCGGTTGAGTTTTTCAAATCTCATGATGCTTTCTCTCTCCTCAGCTCTCCACTGGGCAATTGAAGCTCCTCCCTGGTAAGACACCGACCTCTCTCTGGCTTCCACATACCTCCACTCAGGTTCTACAAACCATGGGCTCTGATACCATATTATATTAAACAAAACACATAGAGAAAATGAGATTGAGAATAGTAGAGCACATATTCAATGTATTCAATCAAGCATGAAGGCCTATTAAATAGGAAAACAAATAAAATACTTGTGAAGTATGAGACAGGTATAAGAAAACTAACCTACGTCGGCTTGCATGAAATAACAAAGACTAAACAAACAACTAACCTCTTAACCAAAGTGGTTAAGGCAACTAACCAACATAAATTACCTTAGTGAATAACCTAAGGTAAATACAATAATATGATAACAACCACCACATATGTGTACAAGATTTGGGTGCCCTTAGTCTATTTTATGGTAGATAATTATCCCACCCATACCCTTGATTAAGTGGTTAAAACTTATTTGAGTAGTCATATCTTTGTAGTTAAGAAGAAAACTAGGAACCAATTCTACCTCTTAGATGCCATGCTTGCTACCATAAAGATCCCCAACCTAAGAGAATGGTCACCTAATGGGACACAGATAGTATCCCAATACTATTAAAAATTTCACATATTCAAATATATGAACCACATCCAATTCATATGTGATTGTTTTTATCCAACCCTAAATGAGGCCATAACTAGGAATCCAATGCCAAGGGTTAACCCCTTGATCAAAAAAACAATTGAGTCTATGGGAGACATTTGGTTGTATCTAAAT
This sequence comes from Torreya grandis, assembly GCA_037957365.1. Lineage (NCBI taxonomy): Eukaryota > Viridiplantae > Streptophyta > Pinopsida > Cupressales > Taxaceae > Torreya > Torreya grandis. Next base: position 572,005 of record JARHVA010006158.1, read on the forward strand.
TTAAAAATAATCAATATTAAAGAAACATAGTGCCCTCCCCTCAAATTTCTAGTCCATGTGACAAAAATTTTAGCTAAACATGAGGTGGCTTACCATTTAAGTAATGGGATAGATGGTTTTTACAAAACCAAGAGTAATTGATTGTTTTATAGATTCACCTTAAACATTGGAAGGACTATTTTTGAACAATGGGAAAACATATAGGTTGCCTCTAAACACAAGACCTCTTTCAATCTCTAAGTGGATGACCTAAGGTTGTGGGATCCACAAGGAAAGGTTAAAGAACACTTGAAGGAAAGGGGAATCAATATATTATATGATCATCAAAATGGTGCTTTTAACCCAATATATACAAAGGCCTCTTCGTTATCTAAGGTCACCTATAGGTTAAAAAAGCAAAACATTAAACAAGAGTCCAAAATGTAAAGGGATTAAAAAGGAGAGGAACAAATTAATAAAAGGCCAAAATAGAGAAGGATCGATGAAAATACATCTTCCTCAACTCAAGTAGTGGAATAGGGATCAATAGTGGAGGAAATCCATATGGTATAACTATAACCTAGTAAAACAATTGAAGAGGCTTTAAAATTTCTATCATCAACCTATGAGTTTGAGGATGAATAAGTGGAGGTGTCCAAAGAAGAAAAGGGGAAGGAAGTGATGGAACTAGTTCCTATAAACCCCTCCAAAAGAAAATCTAAATTGGTCATTGTCCCAGTGAAGGCTAAGAAGCCCAAGCTGACAATCATTTATCCCTTAAGTGAAATTAATGTATTCAATGAGGAAAACTTGATTTAGGGTCCAACCATTCCTAAATGGTTTATTTACATAAAATTGCAAAAGGTACCTACCATGCACCATCCTTGGGCATTGGTGTAAGAAACTAATATTATATTGCATGAGAAGGTCAAACCACGGATACTTGAATTATAACTCTAAGAGAATCAAGTGGAGCTCAAGTGGAGACCCTAACTCCCAAATTGACAAAATATTCAATTGGTGTCAAGTTTGACCCAACCACTTCTAGTTTACAAAGAGTAACTAAGAAGAAAGCCATGATTTGTGGAGAGGAATTCACTTTCTAAAAGGTGGAACCCTTTGTTAGATTGACTCCAGTTGGAGGATAAATGCCTAATGAAGATATATTGTTTGAAGAAAATCTATTTGAAGTGGCTCAATCTCAGTCAGATCAACTATAGACTATGATCAAAGGCATCCTATAGTAGAATAAGAACTTGAAGGAATAAGCAATCTTGTCTATTCAAGAAGATAGGTTCAATAAATTTAAATACACCATGACTAATTTATTCAATTCTTTAAAGTTAGTTAGAACCAAGTAGGATGAAATAAATAGATAAATCACTAAGGTTATAGGACAAGTTGGAAAATGGTAGGCTTTGAGATACCAAGTATAGGATTTGATCAAGGTATTAACTAAAAATCAAATCCCTAAATTTAGAATAATTATCCTAGCCTACCTAAATATGGATATGGCCATATTAATTGATAAAATCAAAGCCCTAAGCAGTTGGTCCAAGTAGAAGGAGGACATTTCCAAGGACCTCAATCAACAAGAAGATAAAATGTTGCACATCTTGGATAGGTTTATCAAGGATCCTACCAAACTTATTCCCTTAGGCCTAATAAATGATGACAAGTTCAAACATAGAACTTCTCAATTCTTATAAGAAGTAACGAACTAAGGACAAGAAAAAAATATAAATGATAATAAGAAGTTCATAGGTCTACTTTTGTCTTCAAAGGAGAAGATGGGAAATTTCAAGGGTATAAATAAAGATTTGGAAAGGGCCGAAAAAGATCTCAAAGGCCTAGAAAATTAGGAAAAAGAGTTGCTCATGAGACCTATCATTGATCTCCAACTCATTAATGAGTGAAATTATAGAATGAAATTCCTATTGACACTTGGATTTGCACTGCTAAGGAGATGCCTAAAGTGTTGAACAAATTTGACTTTTAGTGAAATTTGAGTAAACCCATACATTTATAAACTTTGTATAGGTTTATACATGTCCTATAGGGGTTTCATTTTGATCTAGATGTTCACTTATCTCTGGCCTAGCCTTGGTCCAATGTCTAGCCCTTTGTACTAGTCAAGTCAATGAAAGTCAACCCTAGTTAAATAGGGTCAAACTTGGTAAAAAGCATAAAATATGTTTTTATATTCTTAATATATTTTTTAATGTGATTCATAATTTATTTCAAAGTCACGAAATTGAATTTACCATATTTAATATGAAAAAAGTGCCTTGTGGGTCCACTTTTAAGCTCAAAAAGAGGACTTGTATAGATGGATAAAGTGATAAAATTGTCACCAAGCTATAGATAATGTGGGAGAGGTTAGAGGATGTCATATTTATGTTTGTGATAGTTTAAGATTTAGTTATAGTTAGTAAAGGGGAGTTTATTAATGTTTTTAGGTTCTCTTGGGCACTTATATAGTCTCCATGATCTGATCATCAACCAAAAACATGAGTGGGGTCTATCTTCACCTTACCAAAATAATTTACATGTTTTAATTTCAAGAATAATGTAAAAATATACATTTGCAACTCATTTTTCTTCTATTGCCTCTTGGCATGAAAAAGAAGGTCAACTTCAAGCACTTGGTATGAAAGGTACAAATAGAGTTGGGAGGAGTGCTTATAAAGGTGGATTTTACTTAGAATATACTTAATTTTAATAATAGGATTTTTTGTTTTAGTGCCTCATCCTTTATGAACAATCATTAACGATCAAGGTAAGTTATTATAAAATTACATCTAAGAGGGGTATATTTATGAATCTATTTCTAATTTTCAAATGTACATGGAGATGTTTTATATTTATTGGATGTTTTTAGGCTTTAATAAGTCTAGCTCTATCATATTTTAAACATGTAACACTTCACTTCTCTTTTTTTTGAAGGAGATCTCAAATGGTACTTATTTATTGAAGTTTCCAAAGCTGGGTGCAAGACCTATGTTTTTCCAACATCTAAGGAGCTTCATGGTGGTGATAATATAATTTAGGTTCATGTATGAATATATATTTAATGTAATAATGTTGTGGGAATTCCAACTAGTCCCCTTCCAAAGCCAAATTGCCCATCTTTACCTTGTCTATTGCCTTATCACTTTCAGTCAAGTTTGTGCTTATTTCAAAAGGTTGTACGGAGGTGAGAGATTTTAAGTACATGGTGGGATATATTTTTATATTTAAAATCCACCAAGATTCATTATTTTCATGACATGAAGACCTAGGATGGTATATGGGCAAATCTTCACTTCAAGAAATGTTACCTCCATTTTGGGCTCGCAGTCCCCAAGTGTAGAAAATAGAGATCCTATAGCTTTTGTGGATTAGTATTTGACATGGTGGAGTAATATTTAATCAATTTTATTAATTTTTACTTGTATCCCTATTCACCTATTCCAAATATGCCAAATTTGGGATCCAAAGAGTAAGTGGATTTTAAACTCCTCCAAGTTGTTAATAAACCACTGAAAGTAAATAGTGTTGTCTATAGGATTTAGAAGGAGGTTGACATCGTAAAATGACTTTGGAAAGTCTTAGAAATAATATTTTAATGGGGAAAAATAAAAAATAATTCAATAATTAGTCTTGAGCAATTAGGTCATGAAAAGGAATCTTTTTGCATGAAATAACATTTTTGGGCCTATCTCTTATCTGTACATAGGGCGTAGCATGTAGTGAAGGGAATATTTCAATGAGTGACATAAAGAGATGGTTTTAAGGGTTATTAAGAAGGAAATATTTCCTATTATTAATTAAAAAAAGATAAATTCAATCTCAATAAGCTTTATACACTCCTAACATGATCCAAATGACTCTTGAACAAGTTAGAGGCCTGGATTATGCACCTATAACTAGAGGTATTAGTAAATTTGTCTCAGTCAGGAATAAGGTGGTTTTTATGACAAATTAAAGCATTAAAGTGGGTGAAATTATTTAAAATTATTCTATGTATAAAAATAAATTTGTGTATTCACTTTTGAGTCTAAAAACCTACCTTTTAAACTTACAAGTAAGGCAAAGGATGCACCTATAGTCATGCAAGAAAGTGGAACACAGTCAGGTCATGGGAGTGTATAATGAGATTATGGAGAAAATAAGGATTAGTTAATGTTTTATTCCTTTTAAATTTATCAAATTATCCTTATAAACTTCATGACCATGATCTCTAACCAAGCATAAGATGTTCATTAAAGTTGTATCAGTCCTCAACAAGCAGTGAGCTATTGGGAATCTTGAAGTTGCTAGTATTGCTTAGGGATCAAGAGATGAGATAAAATTATCATAAAATTAGGGTTAAATAAGTTATAAATTACCCTTGAAAACTTTATATCACCCAAAAATAAGTGAATCTATATAATATACCCTATTCACCTTGGAAACCTACAGACATGGCCCTAGTTAGAGAAGAATAAGATGTGAGTTTGACTTCCTAGGAAGGAAAGGAAGGTTCCAAATAGTAAAAAACTACTATATATAATATAATTAAGGTTTTATCATGACTATAAAAATCACAACATGCCTAAGTACCTTTTCACCCATACAAGGTATGTCTCAGTCCATACAGTCAACCAAGAGAACCGTGTTTCAAGGGGTAAGTAGAGTGTTTCACTAGAAATCAATATTTGAAAAGGATTAAAAAGATACATAAGATTTAAATTAGAGTGGTTAATATGTCAAATAATTTTATAAACATGGAGAAGATCTGGAAGTAGCAACTACATGGAGATTTGAGCAAAAAATAGGGGGTTTGACCCATTTTTTGATAAAGTTGAGATGGTTAGACCCCTTAGACAAGGAATATGACAAAAAATTTGGTAAATTTGATCATTAATACATTTTTTATCTCCAAAAATATTAATTTTACATAGTCTCATAGGTAATATACGCTCTATTTTATCTTAGAGTAGGGGCAGTCCTTTCATGTACAAGAATGATAGTTTTTGTGAACAGTGAAGAATGGAGGCCTTGTACTCAATTTTATCAGTAAAGTAGGTTTGTAAAGGTTTGGGAAAAATTTATGAACAATAAAAACCATATTTTATGGTTTGGATGCCAATAGGGTGGTATGGACAAGGAGGTTTGTAGGAAAACCTAGTTGGAAAACATGTAAATCTAACCCCAAATGAGATGTCACTTCAAATTCCACCTTTATGTAAGCACTATATTGTTTTTTATGATTCCTATAGGGGTAAATATGAATTTATAATGATGTATGTATGTACGTATTAAAATTTATGATTATCATCTTTTGGTTCACAAAGTACAAACAAGCATGTTCACAAGGCATAGCTCTTATCCCTAAATAAGGGGCATTCCCATTTTCGGCTCTTAGTGAGATATCCAAATGATTTGAAAATATTATTAGGTCATATATAGAGGTGAGTAAGATTTTTTTTCAAAGTAAAATCCACAATAAGCCATCTCTAACCCTAGACATATTGAAACCTCCATAGGAAGCATGAAAGCAATTCGAAGGTCAACTACCATCACTCATATCTTTCATGAATGTTTGCATGGGACCCTGAGTCATTTGGAAAAGTTAGTTAAGGTCCTTGAAGATCCATCAATTTCATTTATAAAGAGTTTAAATGTTTGAAATTTATGACCAAAGGTTAGGAGTCTAGTCCACTCAAAACCCTTAAAAACCCCTTATAAAGACCTGATGGAGAAAGGAAGAAAATGAGGCATCCATATGCAATGTAATGGCCATGAAACCATATTGAGGTTATAGATTAATATTAGCATATCCCACAAATGTGACTTTTTTGTACATAACTATATTTATCAGAGGAAAATAGGGCTCATTTTAACCTTTTTGTGTGGTGTACAAGCTATAGGATGAGTTAGGAGATAAAACAAGGTTTGGGATGAATATTTACACTTTATCTTACTACAAAAATTATTTTTATCTCATGAATCATACCATATGTATGCCAACTAGTCTCTCACTTTCAGCCACTCTAATGAACCAGCGAGTGATCACTTAGGGAAAGTGGTGAAAAGCAACTAAGAAATCCTTTTAAAGTTTTTTTTATTGAAAATAATGATAGGAGAACATATAAAAAGTGTCATTCTCTCTTTTGTTTGGATCATTTTGTAAAATTGGGAGTTTTTGAATGCCAATTGTAGAAGGTGTATGGAAAAGAGCCACTTTGAAACTACCAAGGATGATTTTTCATGTCCACAAGAATAAGGATGGTCAACGATAAATAAAATGTATGTGGGGACTTTTTTATAACCTCTATTTCTTATACCAACCATTATACTTGAGAATATGTAGAGATAAGGTAGTTTTGGAAGGTAAATAATGAAGGTTGTTTCCTATGCTAGAATTGAAGGTTTTGTGCAACTTTTCATCATTATTATGAATTTTTTTGGAAAAGTAGACATTTATGACATGGCATAACTCACCCCACATATATTTTACATGAAAATTTAACTAATTATTTCAAGGTGACACATGTCTAAGTGACCCTTGGACTTCCTTTGTTTGTTATTACTCTTAAAGATATAAATATGCATTCTCTTGGATCTTTTGAGTAGTCTCCATTGGTTGATGCAGAAAATATGACCAAATTTATATTTTAAATACTCTCAAAAAAATATATAAGTGATTTTTTCATTCACACATTGTATTATCGAGTATATGCTTAAATCTTATTGATAATGTCTAGTGAAAGAGTCACTTTTCTAGCATGTCAGTCTATGGCTACTTACCAATGTGCAAAAGGGATGTTTTTAAGGTATTTGTTAGTTTTATTTACTAATTGTATAAGTTAATTATAAGTGGTATATGTTGTATTCTCTTTTTGGAATCATTCATCACCTTCCTAAGTGTCAAGTACCTTCTTGATTCTAACTTATGAAATATTGATGTGGCAATACCTCTTGTGTTGTGATTTTGTGTGAAAGATCCTTTTTTACCTTTAATTAGTGGATTTTTAGTCAGGTAGGAGGATGATACATACTGGTCCATCACCATATTTGGTTTAAATAGTTGTTTTTTCTAATCCCTTATCATCTATAATTGATAGGTATAAAAAAACATCAAAGAGTGCATCAAGTGGAGCTAACCCCTTATCTAGAGATTCATTTCTCAACATTATCACCCATAACAAGATAAATTTCTCCATGGTACCACTTGGATGAGGAGAATTAGGCATCTCCTCAGGGGTGTAAATCCAATTGTCAATAGAACCTATAGGGGAGGTAAAATATTCCATCAACACAAGGGCCCCTAAGTTAGTTAAGATATAAATATTATTTTGTAATTAATATTGTATAATTTTGAAAAATAAATATTATTTTGTAAAGGAATGTTCAACTTATAAAAGCACATTGCCTATAGGTCAGTCTATTTGCGAAAGTGTATTGTATTCCAACACATTTGTGGAAAGGATAACTATTATAACACTTATAATTTGTAATTCATAATTAATCAACATGATTCCTTGAAACCTATAAAAGGATAGTTTTCATATGTAAAAAGATAGGGAGTTCCTAGAGCCAAGAGCTAATTGTAAATTTTGAATAGTTAATATAGGCAAGGAATTATGTAATGTTTTCCAAAGTTTCTTATATATTTTGTTATCTTAACTTTTCTCTCATTTTTTAAAATTTTTATTTCTATATTTGAATGGTTTTTATGAATTCTTGATATGTACATTTGAATGCAGAGCTATTAACTTGTGCTAATTCTAGGTTAATTGAAATTTTAGGTTCATTTAATTTGCTTACTCTTCTTGCATTTGGGCTAATGTTGTTTACTTATAAGGGTAAATATTTTAAGTGAACTTTATTATTAGTTACATTATTTTATACTATACTTATATGTTTTCCTAATGTTTAGTAATATTTGAGCTTAGGCTATCCCATGTCATACATTGGTTAAGTGCATGCTTGGATGATATTTGAACTTTGTCATGTCTAGCTTTATTTTTATTGTAAATATTCATCATAGATTATTTATTTATCATAATTCACCATCTTCAGCATATCATACTTCATATTTTTCATAGACCAACATTTGGCCATGGTGGCTCCCAACTACCAAACATTATAAATATTTTGAAATAGTCTACTTTTTTTGCCTCTATTTCATCAAAAAATAACATGATTATCAAAACTTAGAATTCATGCAATGAATTCTTAGAATTCTAAACTGAGAAGTGTTATTGACCATTCTAGGCACCTGTGATACATATCCAGGCATCAATAATTGGTTATGACCTAACTAGTTATATGATGATTATTACATTATGCTAGTTATACATTTGTATTATGTTATGTTTTTAGTTAATATTGTGTTAAATATTTGTTTTATTTATATTTTTATTGGAATGTTAATACCTTGAATCAAATTAAATAACTAAGCTTATATCTATGTACTTATCTGCATGAAATGTAGGTTGGTAGTTGGGAAGTCTAATGGCTAAGACAACACTTGACAGATTTCTAAACACAACAACAATGACTATTATGGACTTGTATTTAGTACATAAACCCATTTTTATGATTTAAACCCTACCTACTATGGAATATCCCCACTTCTAATTCATAGTGATGTCATTCACATGGTTTATTTTTGTCTTATCTTTGGATGATGTATTTATTGGTCACTTGCCTATTTTATACTTTTGCATTGTGTTGAGGCATCTAATGGCTTAGGAACCATAAATTGCTCTAAATCCCTTCCAATATTTATTTATAAATCCAACATCTAGATGATGGATGGGGTGGTAAGGGACACTAATGGTTGGGCTCATAGGGATGGTTACAAGGGCTTATTTTGTCATGATCATATTCTACTCATACTCCTAGATGATATTGATGGTATAAGATAGAATGGTAATTATTTTTATATATTTCATGTATTACATTACATTTTTAACATTTATTGTGTTAGTGTAATATGTAGTTGATTTTTATTCATGATTAGAGTAGTATTTAGTCTCCTTTTGTAGTTTTATATGTTGTCTTTATAGCCTCTTGGAAAGAGAATTAACTTTTTGATAGGGTTAAGACTTACATATACATATATATTACTTGTAATATGGTTTTTTAACTTACATAAGTATGTTTTGTATATATTGTTAAAGTGCAAGAAGTTTATCTTATAAAATGATATTCATTGAAGGATTTATCTAACCTATTCTCTTTTGCATACACTTATGTCTTTCCATTTTACATGATGCCTATCTATTTTAAGAAGCCTTTGATTATGTGAAAACCTTCCTTTAAATTTTATGATTTCATCACGTATAATAAATAGTAGGAAATAATGTACAACTAACTTCTTGTTGATCTAATATGAGAGAAACATTGGTAAAGAAACATAATGAATAGAATCATAATTGTTATCGTTTAGTACTTTTGTAGCTACTCAAAACTTGTACAACTATGTATGAGGTATGTAATCTCATTCATAAGATGAATATGGTTGATATAATACATTATAATTAATTTTCACTATTTATTACTCTTGATGAAAATCCATAAAATTCATAATTTGTATCTAAACTGAGGGTTGTCCAACTCTTGTTATAAGGTAATGTTATCTTATAAAATGAATTCTTTAACCTGTAGAGTGATGTGTATAATCTTAGGAATATTATGAGAAAGATATAATCAAGGATTTGTTTAAATTTATAATAAAATGTTAGTTCTTGGCCTTTTTTTGTTATTAATTTATGTGAATAATATAGATTTGAATATATGTATTGAATTATCTTATATTAGCTGCAAATGTATGTACTATAGATTTTGCATAAAATGATTGTATGCTAAATATTATTCATATTATTTTAGTCACTAGTTAGGACTTATACTAGATTCATTTATTAAGTGAAGTATTAGAATTTATTATCCTCAATGTGATATTTATAAATTGCATAAATGTTAACAGCCAGCTTATGTGGAAAGTCATGTGATGATCATGTTCTTTTCATACTTTGCTTATGTTTAATTTCATATCATCTTTATAATTATGGACATTCTTTCTTATTTATGTTTACTTTAAAATTGGTCTATCATTGAAATGAGATTATTATTTTAGGAAATGGCAAATAACTAGTTTCTTTAAGGTTCTTGTTAATTATGATGATCATGTATATGGTTAGAATTATCCTGATAACATAGTGTTCGTTACACTTTGTTGACCCATGGATGAAAATTATATATAAAATAAGTGAGTTATTATAGTATGAAGTTTTTTAATGAAACTACTATAGATATATGATCTTCATGTGCATGCTAGTGGACTGTATAGTATGGTTCATTTGGGAATTTAATTACAACATGACTTGAATTTTTAAGTACTTAATAGTTGTTAATTTTATTGTGTCACAATAAGTATTGGCTAAGTTATTATGCCACCTTAGATATAAGGTGGATATTGAATAAACTAATTATATGAAAACACATACTTGGCTGAAATACACATTCTACTTATATTAACTTATTCTTATTGTTAATTATATACACATTGAATATTTGTCAACATGATCTACTTTGCATAAATCAAACAATGAGATACCCACTATGCCTTATCTCTAACTATAGAGGTGATAAAAAACTATATCATTACTCATTAATCATATTTAGGTGTTTCATGTTTAATAAATTTAAACATGATATTACATAAGTATGGAAACATCATAATCTCTAATGCTTTAAGGAGTAAGTCTAAATTAGTTACGTTTAAATTTAATAAATGGGTGATGTGTGAGTTTTAAATAAATAAGGTAATGGTGAAATGACTTTGAGACAAAGAGGAGGTTAATTACTCTTGGTTGGTAACACCATTTTAGTTGCCTATAATTTTTTAGATTTAACTTATTTTCCACGATTGTACTCTCTTATTGATAGTAATAAATTTTGTTGTATGCCTATGAAATCCTTATATAAATCTATACGCATTTTAATAAACTTATTGGTTGATACTTTTATGATTATTATCTTAGAAATTATACATTATAGTCATGATATCATCAGACCTTTGTTCTCATCCCATAAGCCTATTGTAATCGAATAGTAACATAGGGGGTGTAAAGTTGCCTTTTCTATTTCCTTTAAGAAGTAAGCATTTAACCATCCTCAAGAAGAATCAAAATCTACTGAGGGGATTGAGATACATATCAAGGGTTAAGTACCTATAAATGTTTGTATGTAGAATAATTAGTTCCATTTATGGTGTTTGGGAATTATTTGTGTCCTTGTACACTGATATACCCTAAACCCCATAGTCTCCTTTTAGGCAATCTACTTCCCCATAACATCTTTTGTAAGTAATTACCCTTGGTTAATTATATAATTTCAATTATTTATATTTTTATTATGCATACATGACTATGCTGAATGAACATTTCTCTCTTCAAAAAGTAAGGTATTGGGCCTTACACATAGTCCCAAAATGTACTCTGATAATGCAATTCCAAAATATATTTAGATTTGTTTCACTAAATCAATTTGGATATAAATCCTAATGTTTTCACGAATTGACAACATTAATAATATATGTTATGACTATAAAATATAGATAATTGGGTATTTATATTTCAATGATAATGAACATGTTAAAATATGTTCAAGCATTATAGATTATTGTAATAGAGATTATATTTATATTGACTAATTTTATGTAGTATTGTAATATCATAAGGACTTCTCTATGTATTACATGATGGTGAAACTAGACTTGATGAATAAACATGATTGATTATGTCTTATAATATATGATAGATTTTTATGTGATAGGAAGGTAATAGTTTTAAATTATTTGATTTTCACTTCCTATGTGGCTAATTTGACAAAATTATGTTCTAATTTACCTCTCATAAAGTAATTAATTAAAATAAGAAAGTTTTTAATATGATTTAAACTATAATTAATTATTGATTTTATAAATCATAGTAAGATAATTTATTCTTATCTAAGGGATGATGTGTGATAGGTAGGATTCATGTTTTCAAGTCATGCATCACCAGCATGGAAAGAATCGTATTGATGATTAGATGTTAAAGTAGAAAGAATTTGTTTTTGTGGAAAATGTCCTAGATTATCAAAATATGAAAAATATAAATGTATTATCCAAAGTGATGTTAGATCTATATACATTGTTTTCCCACTATAATTTATCATTTTCATATTTTTCTATAGTCATACTAGATAGAGACATACCTATGGTCTATATGACTAGTTACATGTAATAGTGATTATATTTTAACAATGTTCTAAGATGGTTATGGATTCTAGCATTGCAATTATCTATTACTTATTTATGGTAATGGATAATTCTAGTGGGAAGGTGTGTGGGAGAACATTGTCTTTATTTGGAGGTAAATTTACCAACTGATTTGAACAAGTTACCAATGTTTACTCATGGCAGATAAAATAATCTAGATATGTATTACATTGATCAATAATATTATTATATAATGTATGTTATGCATTATTTATTATTAAAAAAAGAGGTTATTTATATTATTGTATAATAATGATTATTTCTTGGTTTATTTTAAGTTGTGATCAACATTATTATATTTGAGAGATTGATTTATTATTTTACTATATGATTACTAAGAGGATTATTGTTATTTTATTAATAAACTTAATATAATGGAATTAATTTAACTACTAAAAATATTATTTAATACTTAATGCAATAACATAATAATATAAATTTATAATGGATAACCTTTTTCATTCATTCATAATATGAATAGCAATTTGAGTTAAAATTTTTTAAAAATGTAAGTTTTGCCTACGAAATCTAGAGCGGTTGTAATATTTGGTATTAGAATCTAGGTTCAAATGCTCAAACCCAATGAGTACACTAGTGATAATAATCCATTTACTAATTCAAATAAAAGAAAAAAATGGTTCGTGTAAGGGTTAAAATTGATGAAAATTAATCCATTCATGATCAGAACCATGATCCTAATCAATTATAAAAATAATGGGCTACTAAGCTTTATTATATCCTAGTGGACCTAAATGAGATATGGGACAAAATAAAATCCTTGTAATAATAAGTATGTGGTCCTGACAAGAGGATAAAAAAGAGGAACAAAAAATGATCAATAAGATAATAAAGAGAAAGAGAAATAGCATGATGAAAAAAATCAATCTAAAAAGGGTGATGCTCTGATAATGTTCACACCTGACATGAAAAACATTAACCCACCAAAATATTAGGGAATGGTTTTGGGTCATAGAATTGAAGGGTGGCTTATATAAATGGATAAATATTTTGAAATTTGAAATAAATTTTAATTAGTAATAGTAGTATGTAGATCATAACAACTAGATGTATAAGCAAAAACTTGGTGAGCCAATAATAAAATGGAGATGGACTTTTATTTCACTAACATAATGTGGGATCATGTTTGTTATCTATTTAGGGAAAGGTGGTTGACATAAATTTAGTTTGAACAAAATTTGACATATTTTTATAATTTAAAGTGAGGATAACTATTAATGAATAAATATTGGGATAAATTTATAGATATTTTGAAATATGTCCCTCAATATTAAAAACATGAACATTTATATGTATAAAAGTTCATAATGGCATTTAAACCACAAATTCAATATTATATGGATGGTCATGGAGCCAAATCCATGGATCAAGTCTTAAAAGAATATATCAAGTAGGAGAAAAATCTCAAATCTCTTGTTGTTCAAATAAGAGATAAGTATCAAAAAAATTGGAGGTCTGAAGCCTTATTTTAAAAATAATAATTGGAAACATAGTGTAAAGTTCAAAAATAGGTTCAACAAAAAAATCCCATGTATAACAATTCTTTTGGGACTCAAACAATGAAACTAGGAAATGGATTCATAGATAAGAATAAAGGAAGTAACCCATCCAAAATAAAAGAAGAACCAAGGGGATGTTTTACTTGTGTATGTGACCATTACACAAAATATTTACCAAAATGGAAAATTGGTGAAAAATTCTAGAATCTTTCTCATCTTTTTCTATAAGGGTGTGTTAATAATAAATCCATGTAGTAGATGACAACCATTAGAATGATTTCCAAATGTCACCCATTGAAGTTTTAGGTCCTTGTTTTGTCATTCTATTACTATATATATAGATATTATATATAATGAACATTTTATCTCTCTACATCTACTTAATAAACTTCTTAAAAGGGTTGGGCATATGAAAAATACATGTAGTGTATAATACATCAACCAATCTAGGGTTAAGGTTGATAAGTACCTCATATAAGTAGAATTAAAGTTACAAAACTTTAATATTGCATCATATATTTTTATCCCCATTAGGATCATATGATGTGATCATAGGAGTGAACTAGATTTGGAATCATAAAGCAAAGGTAGATTTATTTTTATAAGAAGTGGAGTGTTTGGATGATTTTGGAAATCAAACCCAAATTCAAGGAGATAAAAATGAATTAATGTTAAGTAAAATCCTAGTTATATAATTAAATAAATCCTTGTGAAAGGGATGTGACATTTTTATGGTCAAGGTAGATGATATAGGAGGACTTAAAGAGACTACCATTGAGTATTACCCATTTTTTAAGGATTATCAGGATGTGATTCCATAAGATTTACCAATTTTACCTCCCAAAAGAGAATTTTAATTTATAATTGATATCATTCCAATATTTAAACATCATTCTAAATCACTATATGCAATGAAAAATAATAAAATTATGTAATTCAAAGTTCAAATCTAGGAAATGTTGTCTCAAGTATTGATTCATTCTAGTGTATCACCTTGGGGTATGCCTACAAATTTTCTAATATATATATATATGGGACTCTTCATCTTTACATAAAATATAATATTTTGAATAAGAAAAATATTAAAAATAGGTAACCATTAACCCATATTGATTATATTTTTTGATCAAATGTGAATGGAATTGATCTTTTCAAAAATTAACCTCATAACATGATATAATCAGTTAAGAATCAAGGAGGAAGATAAACCTATGACTAATTTTAGGACTAGGTATAGACTATATGAGTTTACAATCCTACATTTTGGGATATCAAATTTAATTTTATCTTTTATGAATCTTATGAATAATGTGTTTAGGTATTACCTAAATCAATTTGTGATTTTCTTTGTAGATGATATTTTAATATACTTTAAGGATAAATAAGATCACTTAAAGCATTTACAAATGGTGCTTCAACACTTGGAAAAGTATAAACTATATGGTAAACTATCAAAGTGTGAATTATTTTTAAAAACTACAATATTTAAAGTAGATTATATCAGCCAAAAGAATATATTTGGATCTAAAAAAGATAAAATACATCATGGAATGGTTGACCTAAAAATTTTCACAAGTTACTTAGATTTATGGGAATAATGGGGTATTATAAGATGTTTTTACCTAATTTATCTAAGATAGATAACCTCATTACCTCTTTGAAATGTAAATAATATTTTTTCTTGAGGAATGAAAAGTGTGAAGAAACCTTTCAGAACTTGGAAAAGAGGTTTACATTCGCACCAATATTTTTATGATTCACACTTATAGTTATTGGAATAATGTATAATATAATGTAGATCAACATAACACAATAGATATTGGTGGTCCAATATTCCCAATTATCCAATATATTTAGAAAAAAATAATACCCTTAAGGTAGGGCAAAACCATACAATACTCCTTCAGGAAGGAATAACTCTGCAATGTCTCTTTTAGGGCAAAAAATTCAATATACCTTAAATATAAAATACTCAACACTTGATTTATTTATAATGATATTCACCTCATTTATATAGACCTATATTTAAATAACCAGGGATGGGTAACTTCCTAATCCTAATGTAGGCTGACCATTACCTGATGCATTAACTCCATAAGTTAATCATTTATCCTAATATATTAAACCCAAATAAATAACTAATGAGTATGTGTGCCACATGTTGACATATCCATCAACACATAAAAATTAATATATCACTAAGAGCAGTCACAAGACAAGTCTAAATCACCAAAACATAAGAAGAAACCAAATAATGTGTGTGATTCAAATAATTTAATACTTGTATTCAATATTGATAATCTAACCATTTTTATGTGATCTTGGCAAGTAATATCTCTCCAACCTTATTTAAAAATTCCAAGGTCTTACTCTAATTCCATTCATGATCATAATTATACTACCTTGGTATCCATGCATAATTATTATGCATTTGATTTCATTGACCATATTCCATTGTGCTACATTTATTTCATTAATGACCATAATATTTATGATTACATGTATATCCATAGTGATTTCACCATTGATTCCATGTTCCATACGCCACTGCACTACTTTGATTCCATACCTTACCATAGTAGTTCTTCTTTGGCTTACATGCATAGCCATAGTGACTAGTACTATGATTTCATACATATACAAAGTGATTGTTTTTATGACACTTCCTCACATGGATCCATGGTTTTTTATGCCCATAATGATGTGTGTGTCTACATAACTCGTGCTTTTAATAATTTGACCTTGTCCACTTTTTAGTATACCTCTTCCACCATTTATTTTAGTGGTTCCTTTTTCTCAAGTAGTTAAAGTGTGATTTTCTTCCTATATTTTTTATTTATCTATGTCATCATTTGAATCTTCCTCATACTCTTTATCACATGTTTCAATCTCATCCTCATAATCTATCTTGACTATTATTTGTACCTTTTTGACTATGATATCTTGTAAAGTGATTTTATTTTTCCTATACCAAAACTTTATGAATTTATTTTGAACATTAATATTGATTGTTCCCAAAATTTATATCCATAAATATCTAAGAACCATATCCACACCATTCATATCCAAAGCATAAAAATCCAAATTCAAAATGTAATCACCTAAAATTGATATTTGAGTGCTAATAGTTCTACTTGAGACAACCTATTCCTAGATTATCCCTAGACCTATCTTAGAGCCTATTATCACAATTTACCAACCATTTTATGGACTAGAATCATCCCTAATCAAATTAAACATAGTCTTAGAATCTCATTTCCTAATCTTGGCCCTTCATGCCTAGAAGTCTACTAGTTGTACATCAGCACCACACATTGACACTAGTTCTAAGTGGTGCTAGTGTCCCCAAAATGGCACCAATGTCCTTAACCTTATCTTTCCCAAATGAATATATTTTCAAAGGTGAAAATCTCCTAAGGTCATCCTAAGCAAAGTTTATTATTCACAAAAGCTACATAACACTATAAATACATGAATTTTAGACCTTTATCCACTAGATGGAAATTTTTGCAAAATACCTATACAAGCATGAAATAGGTTGAGAAAAATCAAGGTTATTAATCTATATTATGCCCTAATTCTACATATTACTAAATAAAAATACCCTAAGCTCAGATTTTTTATATTTAAAATCTCAAGCACACTTAAGGAATCCAATACCAATAACATTCTAGCATCACTTGCACTTGCACGAGCACTTAGGTGGGGAGAACTATATCATAATTGATCCCTTAAAGGAGTATTGGTATGTAGGAAACTCTTTTTTGAGTGTGGTGTTGAGGATTTCTAACCTATCCTACTAATAAACCCACTAATTATCTCATTCCTTACTTGCATGGAAGATTAAAATGTGCATCATAAATTAGTTATTAAAAGCATAATATAGAGTTCTAGACTTTGTGCATGCATGAGTAGAACCCAAAAACATATACATAGGTACACACATTATCCTTATAAATAGTAGAAACGATATTTTAAAGCATTGGAAACTTATGAAAAACTTGATGATTGAATACATTTAGGATTTTTGTATATATAAACTTCTTAATATTTAATTAGGGGCCCATTAGTGTGCAATCTTAGATAATCCATGGAATAGGTGTTAGGAAATCTCATAGACATGATTAAAATGAATATTGAGTCCCTTTTAGTCTATCATAACTCTATTAGACCTCATTTCACTTTCCTACATATAGGACACTAGTGCCATTATCAAGACATTGTAGCTATATGGAACCTCTATCCAAATGTCGCACTACTCTCTATGAGGGGTTTTGATACATGGATCTAGTTTATGACACTCAAAACTATTCATATCTTAATTTATAACACTTTAATCATCTATATATAGTGTTTACTAGATAATAATTTATTTAAAAATTTATTCGTATTCTTAGAAAGTCAAAGCTAGTCAAAATTTGTAAAAAATTAGTGGTTATTTTATGCATATTATTTCACTAATTTATAATATTCATCACTTTAATCTAACATAATATTTACATAAGTCAAACCCTAAAAATTTAATGTATTTGGTGAACCTAGCTTCAAATATTTATTAAACCCTGACCCTAGATGTTCTTAGGGTTTGTATCCTTATTTTTCTTATTTTCATTAGCTAGTTTCAATTTTTCAAATTTCATATATTCTATTTTAATATCTCTATTCCAATTTGTTTACTATATTCCATCTAAAAAAATTATCTCTCTTCCATTAAAAAGAAGTGATAGATTAGGTGGTAATCCTATAGAGCATATTCATATTCTTTCTATTTAAGCCTATAACATGGATAAGGGACCTATTATAGCTATAGTTATTAACCCTTCACACCCTAATTTTATGGATTTCAATGATAATGCATCTAACTATGAACACTACAATCAAGAATAAGATGATATAAAAATTGAAAATTAGGACACTCTCCTTCCTATTAACAATAATAACATGATTATCAACAAATATGAGATATTACAAAGCATCAGAGATAAAATTTGGGAATATCCCTTTGATCATGCTTAAATGTTACAAGACATGTTGGAAATGAAGAACAAAAAAATAATTATCAATCTTAAACTACCCTAGATAATAACATTATTACACCTATAGTGGGGCCAACTCAGCTAATACAACCTAAAATTGTAATTCAGCAAACTTCAGTGATAGCTAGACCTCTTATGGCTAGCTCATCTAGTCCAGATGTATAATACCTTATGCATGACATTCATACTCTATAATATAAGGTGCTACATCTTGATAAGGAAGCAATTAGGCCATCACATTCCTTGTATTCTAATATTATCTTACATACAACATTGGCACATCACATAGAGACAAATCCTTTACGATATAGATTCATGGCACCTAATATTACATTATACAATGGTAAGGGTGACTTAAATCACCATCTTAGATCTTTTTAGGAAACATGTTTAGACAACATGTCTAATAATTGGCTTTTCATGAAGTTATTTCCATATAATTTAAAGGATTATGTCCTATAGTGGTTTTATGACTTACCAAATCAATCAATCACAAAATTCAATCCTTTGGTAGACATTTTTTAGCAGAGATCTCCATGAATATCAGTGACAATATATCATATGCCCAAGTTACATAGTTGAAAAAAAATTCAAATGAACCTATTGACAAATATGGCTTATGATACAAGAATATCTTAGCTAAATTAACTAGCCCCATTGTAGATAAATAGATTTAGGACATCTTCAAATATAATGTTTTACCAACATTACATGAAGCTATCTTGTTTAATAAGTTTCTTACATTCACAAATTTTTTCCATAATAAAAGAGAGGTAAGTTCTTATCAATGGGATAACTAAAGTATACTAGTGCATTAGAATCAAATGTTAAGAGTTAAAATAAGCCTCCATACAATGTAAGGGCCATTAATAACAAGAATGATCAAAAGGACATTGTCAACATAGCTTCTGATCCATCTCCTAGATTGGTTTTATCCACTCATCACTATTGAATATTCATCAACCTTCCATAGTCACTAGCAAGGGTTTTAAAGCACCTCTTTGAATTCAATTTCATATCTCTCCATCCCATTAAATAGGTTGATATAACATGTAATCTTATAAATAACTATGATTCTAATACATTATATGCATATCATAAGGCACTAAGCCATATAAAAAATATATGAATAAACCCAAAACATAAGATAGAAGATTTGATTGAAGCTAACATTATTGATGTGGGCACACCCATATAGGAATAAAAAGTAAAACAAATGGAATCTAAGGAATTAAATTTATTCTCAAATCTATTTTCAAATCACACAATAAATGAGTTAGGGATCACATCAGGTGTTTACTACACATATCAAGCACATCAACCACCAGCTGATAGGCTATTGTTATACCTCTCATTTAACCAATCAATGGATTGGTGTCATTTTCAATTAGTGCAATGTTTGATGGCTATATTCAATGAAAATACTTGATATTAGAGTTATATAATTCACTATTTAGGGGTTTTTAATTCCAATATAATTTCTAAATCCTAAAAATAGTAAATAAGGATCTGACTTGGTTTTATAAAAAAGTAAATCTAAGTTGTTTGCTAATTGAATATCTCATATTAAAATTCACACCATCAACATCTAAAGATTAAACATCTAACATAAGACATATGATGTCCTCACTTGACTTGCCCAACTGGGTAGGGTAATGTGATGTTCTAGAATATAATAATTTTGTCTATTATCACTTAAACAACTTCTGACAAATTATGAATATGAGATGAATTAACATACTTAATCTAATTGAAAAGCACACTCTTACATAAAAGAAATATTCTTATATTGAATTTAAATAACTCTTACATGTAAATGAAACACACTTGCACTAAAGGAAATTCACACTTGCTTTTGAAAAGAATATTCATATAATAGATATATTTAGAATCATTATATTGATCATTAGGATCCATTTGTATGTCTTCAGAGCATGCCTAGGTGTCTTCAAAGCATCCTTTACAAGTCTTCAGAGAAATCTATATAGATCTTTGGAGCATGCCTAGACATATTTATAACAACATATATATGTTTTTACAATGCCCTTAGAGCATATTTAGATCACTTATTGAGTGTATTCAAAGTGTCAAATCTTCAGATCTCATTCATTAATTCCTTAAAATTATAACCAAAAAGAGTTTCCAAAACTATTTTTTGTCTTATCAAAATTATCCTGTTATTGGAATGTCTTTCTATACACAAAACTATGATATTTAAACCAATTTAGACACAATAACAATGTAAAGAATAAAAAATAAATTACATACAAACAAAGGATAAATTACATTCATTTCCTAATTAGATAATATCTTAACTATTAAATTCAATGCAATATATAACCAAAGGTAACACTTTATAGATAATTTATATTAGATATAATGAGTTATATGGAATTCTCATCATTTCTCTCACACACTTTACCTTTTACAATTCCTCTTGAAAACAAGTGGGATAATTAGTCTTCAATCCAAAATTCTTGATTTTAACCATTGACTAAGATAATAAATCTAAAAATGGTGGCCCCAATCATGGTGACCTCTGGGCAAGAATTCAAAATCCTTTACAAATGTGTGCAACCAAGCCTATAACTCAACTTCTACCTGATTGTGCCAACTTTTCCATGGGGATAGAGGACAATTAATTATTGGAGGCTTGGATCTCATTTCAATCCATACATCTAAACCTCCTTCATCTAAAATCCAAGTAATAATTTGTGAAATTTTCCAAGATCTCTTAATACTCCATATGATGGTAGTGGGGCTCAAGACTTCTCTATGATTCAAATCAATAGGTAAAATCTCCTACCTAGATATTCTAGCATTGATGGCATTAGTAGAATGTTGGTTTAGAAAATTTTAAAAGCTATAATATTGGTTATCATTAACTCATGGTATTTATTCTTCATATACATGTGGTAAATTGGTTGAAAATTATCAAGAAGTTTCCTTACCTATGGAAATTGAGGTCTTATACACAACCCAATGGTGTTTTCCAATTCCAAAAATTTATTATTGGCTTGAAGCCATGTTTTTTAATTTCTCAAGTAGAGAGACAGGAACACAATTGTGTTTTTATTATAAATAGATTTATTAGAAAACTATATTGATAACCTAACAACATGTTAAAAATATAAAATTCACAAATTTCATCTTGTCTTTCTCTAGTACTTTTGAGAAAGATGTCCATAAATATGTGCTCATCTTCAATAATGTGAGGGAATCCAAGAGAAATCAGTTGTATCTACCACTTGTAGAATTTCTCATGGAGAAAAAAACATAAACAAAGGAAGGTTGCCTACATGATAACAATTTATTAGAAATTGCACAAATATGCTAGATGGAGGCCAAAGTTTTTTTACAATTGTTGTTGAGACTCTGCCAAATTTTACTAAGATTTTGCTTTGATCTTATCATTTTCTTCCTTTATCTTTTGAATTTTATATTTGGTTTTGTTCAAAATTGAGATCATTTCTTAGAGTGGAATGGGGAAGGAGGGAAAATATCTTGTCAGTCCCTTAGTCTGAACTACTATTTCTCTTGTCTCTCTCTACATTACTTGTAGAAAGGATTATAACTCAATAGTCTAATTGGTTATCTCTCATACTCTATCAATATTTTGAATAATAAATACATTTATATCAGAAATAATCTTAGATTTTAATCTGATTATTTTGATCAACATTAGTATTTTGGAAATCAATAATCTGAGTATCCCTAATGGCAAGAGAATTTCATAAAGTACTCAACTCTTGATTTTTTGAAAACATAAAATTGTGTATTCTAGTATACTAAGATTTTATTATTATAAGAACTACCTATTGTTACCTAACTCAAGCAATAGATTCTTCATATATTTTTTCCAAATTATAAATAGTCAGGTCCTTACCTTGTAGCATTGATGAAATAAAATCTAATTCTACTTGTTTCTGAATGGTCTCTTCATGTTGAGATAGAGCCATGACATGATGCAACTCTTTTTCTTCATTATCAAGATGGGGGTAATATAAAACTTCCTCTATCAAGTGTTATTTACCCTTATCAATTATAAAGGATAAAGGTCTCTCTATTTATTGAGTCACGATTTCTTTTACAAGGGTTTCTTCTTCAAATACAATTTCTTGTTCATGGGGTTATTTTTCACCATATTTTTTTAGAAAATGTAATTCCTATGGTAGAGTTTAATCTTCCCAAAGACTCAATAGCCTATACATATTATTATTCTTCCTCATATATAATAAGCTAATGACTTGATCAAAACCTGGCTAGAGGATTGGGGTTATCTAATGAAACTACCATTTATCTTTTTGATCTTTGGTATAAAATCTTTAGAGTCAAAGGTGCTGAAGATGGGCCATCTTCAATCTGTACTATGGTAGAAGGAGGATAGGTAGTGCATGGTGTTTTATTAACAAAAAAATGGTGTAATTTTTGAAGAAAGAAGGACCAAACCTTTTCACCCATATTATTTTTTAAGAAATAATGATTATAGATGAGGGTAACCAACCCATGGTATTGGATAGACCCAGTGCCTCTTTTTAATTTTTGAGCAACATTGATTAGGGCATTATGAATAAAAGAGGGAATATTTACTTGGTATTCTTCTCTAGGGGCTCTAGGTAAAGAAGAAGTATCATGGCATCTCCACTGACCACTATAAATTTACCATCATAATTAGGATATTTCATAATCCAAAGTACAACATTCTACCATGGCTGGAGAAGGCTATCTCTCATAATTCACCTAGCCACACCTTGTGGGTATTTCGCCAATATAGGGTAGGGATCATTTCCTTTAATAAACATGTGAATTAGGTCAAAAAACTTAGCTTATAGATAATAAATACACCCTCATTAATAATTATATAGAGTGCACTAATCATGGATGGATTCACTAGAATGTGTTTACCTTTGATAACAAAATAGTCTTCATCAAAATTCTCAAATAATTCTTGCACAATATCTTTGTGAAAAACCTAAATATTTTCAAAAAATTTAACCACCCTACTGACTCAAAGATATAATTTGTTACCTCATTCTAAATCAATGCATATAATTATTCTTATTCATTTTTTTTTCTTCCACCCATATTCAGAGCTGATGCTATTTTCTTAAAAATATGACTGTGTTGTGAAAAATAGAGCTCAAAATTTCATAGGAAATAGATGAAGGCAAGAAATTATGGATATGAAACAATAATGGATAGTATAATTAATGTAATAATAACTAACAAGTCAAGGTATTTCATGGATTTATGGCAATATTTATGGTGATCACTTTGGAACATGTAAGATTTAATGGGAAGGCACTTTATTCATTTATTATCAATGATGGGGTGTAAAGGTTATAATTGGCAGCACTTGAGGCAATATCCATAATTATTTTTGCATCACATCAAATCATTTTTTTTGAAAACTTCAATTAAAATTCCATCTCATCAAATCTATTTGAAAAGCTCTTTTGAAAACACCATCACATCAAATCTTTGAATACAATGATGATGTTCCTGACCCATCATATCCATGTGACATCACCAAAACTTGTCCATTTTAAAAGTGTTGATTACCTAATGAATACACATGCATGAAATAAATTATAAAACACCTAATATTTTTGGAAAGAAATATAATTTTACCTTTATCGTACAAATACATGCCTATCTTCTAGAGGTGTCATGTGTCCTGTGAGGATAAACAAGTTTAAGAAGTTAGGTTAATTGGAAACAATATATATATTATTGTATAAATTTTCTTTTGAAAAGTGTCATTTACTAGTTTTCACCTTTCAATATTTTTATTTTTTATACTTTTTTAATTTTATTTTTTTTAAAAATTTTGAATTTTAAAGAGAATAAAACTACTATTTTTTGGTTTTCAGCACTGTTCCTTTATTGGATTTTTGTTGTGAAGATCATTTATCCTTAGTGGAAGAATTAGGTTCTTCCACAATGTCAAATTAGTCTTTATTATACTAAATAAACTCCTTATTGAGATGTCTTCTATACACCTTAATCTTGTGACTATTGGCCAAAAGTGTCCTTTGGTCACCATTAATTGGCTAAAGCTAGATGGAACCATTGTTGAAAATAGTTTTGATTAGATATGGTCCAAACCATCTTATCTTTATATTACCCTTAAAATTATATAATTTATAATAAAATACAAGTTCTTAATCTCCTTATTAAAACTATGTTTATCTGATGTGAGTGTCATGCCACTACTTTCTTTACTTCTAGATCATGCTAGTTTGATTGAGTACTTCCATTCTCAATTCATCTAACCCATTTAGTTGCATTATTAAATATTTATGTGGTTCATAAAGATAAATTACCATATCAGTTATTATCTTCAATGTTTACATTTCAAATTCTATAGGTAAAAAAGGTTTCTTTCCATACACAAGTTCTTATGGAGAGAATCCTAGAGTTGTCTTCCATGTTGTATTATATGCCCAAACTACTTTAGGTATTTTTCAACCTAATATTTTTTAATACTATTAAATATTTTGGTTATGATGTTTCCCATATCTTTGTTTATGACTTCCACCTACCCATTATCTTAGGGATGATATGGTGAATATTTCCCATGATTGATCTAGTATAGCTTTATAAAATCTTTGATCATGTTGGACATGAATTGGGGTCCTTGATCTAAAATAATTAATCTAGGATATTCAAATATTATCATGATCTTATGGTATAGGAAATAAACAAACATTTATTCCCTATCAAGGGTGAGTGCCTGCACTTTAACTCACTTAGTTATATAGTTAGTACACACTAATGAATATTCTTTTCCTTGAGATGGGTTGATTGGTCGAACAAAGTCCAAACACCATTTTTTAGATGGTTCTAAACCTATTTGAGAATGAAAATGAATTTTATAGGATAGGTTAGGATTACCCATCCTTTTTCAAGGATCACATTTCCATATAATAATTTTGATAGTCATGTAAAGATATGACCAATAGTAACCTGCACCAAGGATCTTATGAATGGTCATTTTTGATGAGTACTTTCTTTCTCTTAGTTCACTATGGCATGATCTGATGATGTCATACACCTCATCTTCTCTGACATACTTGTGAACTATATGATTAGGTATGGTTTTAAACAACATGTCTTTAAACCATTTGAAATGAAAGATAGCTCTAACCATACATTTTATTTCTTTAGAGGTAAAAGATTGAGGAAACTTCCCCATTGCCAAATATACTATCATGTTTGAAAACCATGGGGAGTATGTGGATATGTAAAATAGTTTTTAATCTAGAAAAGAGTCCTTATTAGGTTCATCTTCACCTATAATGATCAATCTAGACAAAAAGTCAGCAAAAACATTATACTTCCCTAGTTTGTCTATGATGGTTATGTCAAATTCTTGCAATAGCATTATCCATCTGAATATTATCCCACCTACTACTAGTTTATTCATTAATTACTTAATTATTGAATGATTTTTATGGATGAATAACTGATAACCAATAATGTAATGCCTAAATTTTTTTATAGCATAGACAACATCAAGAATTTTTTTCTATGGTAGTGTAACTCTTCTCTATGGGAGTGAGATTCTTGATGATATAGTACATGGAATACATCTCTCCATCCTCATCTCTTTAGCCTAATACTTCTCCTAATGTATTATTAGAAGCATTAATAGAGATATGAAAAGTTTTTTCCCAATTAGGTCCTTTCAATACTGAAGTAGTCATGAATATGTTCTTTAATGTTTAAAAGGCTTCTTGAAATTTTTCATGCCATACAAATTCACTATCTTTTACTAACAAAGGAAACATAGAGGAAAATATCTTGATGAAATATTGAATAAATATTTTATAATATGTTGCATGACCAATAAAAATTTTAACATCACTTTGTGTTTGTGGAATGAGGAGGTTAAAATTATTTAAAACTTTTTGGGATCTAAATTTTTTCCTTGAGAAGATATATGATGTCTTAATACTATCCCTTCATCAACCATAATGATGCATTTCTATTGAATCAAAGATACTTGGTGATGTTCACATATAATAATAAATTTATCCAATTTGTTCAAAGATTCATCAAATTTAGTACCATGGACAATGAAATCATCCATGTACACTTCCACACAGTCATTTATAAGGTCAGAAAAGATTGCTAACACTACTCTTTGAAAAGTAGAATGTGCATTATACAATCTAAAACGAAGGAATGTATAAGAATATGTTCCTTAGGGGTAGTTAAAATGAATTTTATCTTGATATCTAGGTGTTATTTTTAATTTTTTGTATCTGTTGAATCCATCTAATAAAGAAAATATTTTTTCTGCCAAATTGTCCAAGACTTGATCAATAAAAGTCAAGGGAAAGTAGTCTCTCTAAGTGGATTTGTTTAATTCTTTATAGTCTACACAAACTCTCCATTTCCAATTATTTTTAGGCATAATAACCAAAGGTTAAACCCATTATATATTAGATATAGGATAGATAAAACCAACTTCTAATAGTTTTTCTATTTGATAATTTGTTTCAAGGCTAGGTTAATCCTCCATTGTGGTTATCTAATTGTTCTAACATTCTCATTATAGATGTGATGTATACAAAAACTAAGATGTATTAATTTAATGTTACTATAATCCCAATAAAATTATTTTGTGTGTTTTACTAAGAAATCAAATACTTTTCTTTCCTATTTGTCATTTCACCAATTATTGAGAGTTAATAGTTTACTTAGTTGGATTGCAATCTGTTTAGTTCTTAGAACAATGGAATTCAATTATTTTTATTCACTCATAAAGGAATTAAATTGACATGTGTGTGGTAGTAACATATAAAGTGTGGTTATATTCTTGTAAAAGGTTTCACTTTTGGAAAGCATATTGGTCAATGGACAATGAAAATCATGTAAAAATTAATTTTGCCTATTTTGAGCCCAGTCAACTATGGCTTGTTGAATGTGTTATGGAATAGATAACATGTTTGGTAATCTTATGGTATTTTATTGATTTTAAATAATGGATTTGGATTCTACCCATTCATGATTTTTCATGTTTGTAGCATAGTTATTAGTCTTTAGAGCTAAGTTACTAGTTTTTGGAGCTATGTTGTTAGTCTTCAGAGCTAAGCTACTAGTCTTCAAAACTAAGATTTCAGACTTTCAATCAAGAATATTTATATTCAAATAAAAAATTTTAGAATTTAGATCAAAAATTTTGGAATTCAAATAAAAATTATTGGACTTTAGAGAAAAACTATCAGACTTCAAAGCTGGGCTCTCTGGGTCTAAATATTTTGTTATTTGCTCTTCAAATTCTTGGGCATGTTTTTTGATGGTAACCATGGCTAAGAAAGACACACTAGTCTAGTTTTGTTCAATTTTATCCACACATATTTGTTAAAAAATACCCATTGAAGGTATATTAGGAAGATATAAAGATATCTATTTAACATGAATTTCATAAAAAATGGTCATGTTTTTAGATCTACAGTCAATTCATGCTATAACTATAACTAACAAAGGTCTACCAAGAATGATTGGATAACCTAATTTTTTTTATTTAGTTTGAAGGATAATAAAATAAATAAGGTATTCACAAGATTCTATGGTGAATGGTACATTATCTATGGTTCCTTCAAGGGTAGGAGTGGATTGATCTACCATTTACAAGATTGTTGTGGTAGGTTGAAGCCTTGTCAGAGATAAAGACTCTATTATGTTGATAGTAATTATGTTCATGGTATCACCAAGATCTATAAGAATTTTTTTTATGTAATTTTTTCAATTTTCACAGTCATCATAGGACTAATATGATCTCTATATATAATAACAAGTATGTTTCCTACTAGTAAATCGACAAATTTTCTAGTTACTTGAATTATTTTTGGATACTGCTTATTTCTTCTTAGTGATTTGATGCATAATCCATTAATGATTTAATTAAAATTATGAATATATTTTATACCTCTTAACACTATAATTTATATCTTCATTTCTTTTAATCCATGTAGTAATTCAGAATCTTCCCTAGGTTTCTCTTCCTTAAGTCTATCAAGAAATGGAACAATAAGGAGATCTTGAATTATGATTGGTGTGATTATAGCTTCTAACTTTTATTTGGTTGGTTCTTAGACTATAGGTGGATCAAGAGTGTTTTAATAATTGGTAATTTTATTTATAATAATAACTAAATCTCTTACTACCTTCCTTGATCTGAGTTGAATATTATTACATTCAGCTGAACCACTTGTAATATTACTTTCTTGTTTAACTCCATAGACAGGTGCATTTTTCCTATTATTTGTATTTCCCACTAGTTATAAAGGTAACTATGGTTGGTTATCCTTCTAATAAATTGTTGGTGGATAATGTTGTGAAGGCATAAAGGCCTATTATGGAGGAAAGATTCTTTATGGTTAATATTGTTGATTTAACCATTGAGGTGGTGATTGTTATATCTAATGTGGTTGTTGGTTTTATTTATATTCCCAAGGTTGATTTTGAGTTATTCCACACACTTGTGTCATCCATTATTGAATACCTCATGCTTCTAGTTGTAATGATCCCCACGTTGGTAGTGTGACTTTTCTAGCCCATGGTGCCATCCATGGATTGGGAGAAAATCTTGGACTAAACTAATTTTGAGGCTAGGAGTATTGGTTTCTTTGTTTTTGAATAAATTTTAATTCCTAAATACTATTTTGTTCTTATTTAACTTGATTTTATATAGTAAAAAATTGTTTTCAATCATTGGTGTCATGGTCTAGATCACAAATACCACGTACCTCTATTTTTTTCTAAAGGGAAATCTTTTACTACATGTTTGAGGCTACATCTAGGACAATAGATTGACAATTATTCAGTGTTGGTAGCATTGGAATTTTATTTGAGGCCATATAATGTGGATGTAAATTGTACTAGAATTTCTATCTTGAAATTAAAAAATTCTTCCATTGATTGGCCAAATTTGGGTGATTTTCCTAACCTTGAATTCCTTATACTATGTCTTGTTATGGAGTAGTTAGTACACAATGCTGAAATTTAATTAAAGGTTAACTTGTCAATGTCACCCTTTTCCATTAGGTTAAAATCATCTCGTGCATCATCATCTAACCCTTTTATAAATATTATTTTGACAACATCCTCATTGAGTTGGTAACCACTCCTTTTATGGGTAAATATAAACCTATAAAGATAATATTATAAAGTTTCATCTTCATTTTGTTTGATCTTGAAAAAGTCTTCCTTCCATTCTCTAAATCTAAAATAATCCTAATATTTGTCCAAAAATTTAGTTTTTATTTCATCCCAAGTAGTAATATAATCACCCTCAAGGCCCATGCACCATGTCATGGTTACATCCTTGAGTGTAGATGGGAATAATTTCAACTTTTGATTGTATGTGACATAATCATATATTTGGTAGAGAACCTAAAATTCAAAGAGGAAATAATATAGATCCTCTAAGGACTTACCTCTAAAAGTAGGTAAAATGGATGGTGAAATATTTTTTCATGGAAGTTCTATCATCAAGACCTAAGTTATTTGGATAGAAAAATGTTCTATCCTATTGGGGTTATTAAATAAGCTTTTCTACATGTGCATGTTCATCTCCCTTATTTTCTTCCCAACTTTGGTTATCAATATAATCTAAATTATCTTCTTTGGTGTTCAACCTATGGTCTACCTTAGGAGGAAAATCTTAATTGGTGATCATATATTCTTCTTTTAAAGCTTGTGGATCAAATCTAACTATTCCAAAAAGAGGATTTTTATGATAAATTATCCCTATAGGAGAGGATGTTCTAAATAGGATTCTTATTATAGGATTTGTTTGAGGATGAACCTTGTTCAGGTGAGGAATAAAAAAAATTGTGTAAAAATTTCAAGTGCCTTTCTTTCACTTCTTGATCTATCTATCAAGGACTAGATCTTCTCATCTTATTGATTTATTTAGTACCCCTTAGAGATAAACCATCATTGAGAATCTCTTTCTAGTTCATAAATCTAAAGATTCCTTGATTACTTTTGTGTTTTTAAATTCCATAAATGTATTTGAATTTCCATATATAACTCTAATGTAGGATCTCACTAACACTTATTGATCAATGTGGTCCCCAAAAATGGTGCCAAAAATGATAGGTTATCATTATACCTCTCATTTAGCCAATCAATGGATTGATGTCATTTTAAATTATTGTAGTATTTTATGGCTATATATAATAATAATTTTTGATATTGGAGTTGTATAATTTATAACTTGGGAGGTTTTACTTCTACTATGTTTTCTAAATCCTAAAAATAGTAAATAAGACTATAAGTCTAATTTATAGAAAAGTAAATCTATACTATTTTCTAATTAAATATCTCCTATTTTTATTCAGACCATCAAAATCTAGAAATTAAACATCTAACATAAGACATATGATGTCCTCACTTGACTTTCCTGACTGGGTAGGACAGTGTGAAGTTCTATAATATGAGAATGCTATATATTGTCACTTAAATAACTTTTGACGAATTCTGAATATGAGATGAATTAAAAAACTTATTCTAATTAAAAAATGCACTTTTTACTAAAGTAAAACTACTTATATTGAATTGAAATAACTCTTTCATGTAGATTAAACACACTTGCGTTCAAGGAAATTCACACTTGCTTTAGAAAAGGAAATTCACACTTGAATTTAAAAAACAATCACTTCTTGCTTTAAAAGGAAATCACTCTGCATTGAAAAGAAATAAATATTATGTTTGAAAGGAAATTACACTCTATAGTACATGAAATATACCTAAATTAAGGAAACAATTCTAAACTATTAAACTAAAAATACCAATTTGTCCTAATGTTCAAAGAGAAGTGGGCCCTTACTCCTTCCTCAGAATAAGAAGTGTTTTACTCAGTAATAAAAATAAATTCTAAACTTTATTTTTTTCAAAGGAACATATACATATATTAAACACTTCTTCTAATTTCTAACTTTAATAACTTTTTAATTCACCAATTGCTAACTTTCCCAACTTTTTCTAACTATCTAGAATGAGAATGAGATATGCATTTAAGGACATCTCAACATTTATTCATAGAATAAAAAATATTGGTGATATAAATTCCCAAATTTTCTTATTTTAAATGCAATCTAGGATTCATATATCTGCTTTTAGGAAGGCGTTGGAACTAACCCAACTAACAATAGACATAAAATAAGTAAGATAGATCCAACGATACTTATCCAATTTTACAAAATAGAAGTATAAATATATCTAGATCATTTTAGGCCATTACCATGAATGGTAATGTATAAAATAAAATATTTGAATATATAAATTATATTGATATATAATAGATATATTTAGAATCATTATCTCGATTAGTAGGATCCAACTAGATGTCTTTGGAGCATGCATAGGTGTATTTGAAGCATCCTATAAATATATTTGGATCATTCTATACAAGTCTTCATAACATGACTAGAAATATTCAAATCAACCTGTATAGGTATTTAGAGAACCCTTAGAGCATCTTCAATGTACTTATAGAGTATCTTTAAAGTGTCAAATCTTTAGAGCTAATTTTCTAAATCCTAAAAATTAATATTGAAAAGAGTTACCAAAACTGTTTTATGTCTTCTTAAAATTATCCCACTATTGGGATGTGTTTGTGTACACAAAAATATGTTATTTCATCCAATTTAGACATAATAAAAAGGTAAAGAATCAATAATAAATTACATACAAGAAACGGATAAATTACATTCATTTCCTACTTATATAAGACCTTAACTATTAAATGGAATGCAATATATAACCAAAGGCAACACTTTATAGATATTTTGTATTATATATAATGATCTATGTGGAATACTCATCACTATCTTCCTATCATACTATTATAGAGGAGGCACACCCATTGAAAAACATCATTGGCATGAAAAATACTATAGTCCCACCTAGACCACTCATCACCTTGTTATATCAAGAGATTGTTGATGATGATACAAATTTACACACACTCTTTATATGAGCATACATAAATCATCATCCTATTTAGAGTGTTATGGTTTACAATGGCCAATCATTAATATGTCCACTATGACACTTTTAAAACATTTGGGGTAATAAAATTAGGATATATTCCACATAAAAATTGTTATTATTGGGTTTAGTGGTCATGTTCAAATATCCATTAGGAATATTGTGTTTTCATTATAGGTTAGACTAGTACATATAGCCAGTCAGTTCTTAGCCATACCTAGTGTAGGTGTGTTTGACATGTTATTAGGTAGGCCATGGTTACATTAGCTACAATCCATCACATAAAAAATAAATATATGATTAAAATCCATACACACAAACTAAGTGGTCAAATATAAGGGTCTCCCATATGAGTATCCTCTACCTATCTGATAGGAAGTTACAATGCAATCACCAGTTACAGTTATAACACTATTATTAGATATAACATAGTTATCAATTACAACTCAGAGTAAAATTATTATGAATACATCATAGAGTATAGTAGATCCACCAATTTATATGATTTCTAATCCTACCATATCAGCACATACTCATACTCTCCATGGAGACCATTATTAGAGAGAGCCTTGCATCAGAGATATGTCATAGATTCTAGAGGGCTTTTCTCCACTCAGTTTATGCTAAGATCAAGATCATTAGGTTCTCAAGGTTTTTTGTATAGGGAACCTATGTCACCTATAGATTATTCTACCATATGGGTTCCTAAAATCCTTATAGTTCATAGTACTTTACATTAAGCACCACATATTCATAGCACCACTAAACAAGCATACAGAGATATAGATATAGATATAGATAACTTAGTGCAATATATTATGTGATCATGGTTTTCCTTTCACGTAACACACATGATCACAATTACCTTATTTGACATAAGTCATAGTGATAGTGAGTTTCTCATAGGACTCATTGGTTAGTATGGTTCTTACGCTCTTATACAAAATTTATGTTTCTTTTGATCTTTTTAGATAGTTCATTTTCATGCTCTTTATACATAGCTTATATCCAAAAAATATATAAATAATAAAATATTTCAAAAAATACAAAAATAATCAAATATTACTCAAAAAATACAAAATTTATAGATTGTGTGCATTATTATTTGTACATTTATTATATTTTCTAGACACTACATATACTATATATCTTAGTATAGTCGGTTTTATCATACACACATGCTTCAATTATTCTTGTCAAGTGCTTGTAGATTGTTTACAAGACTTAGGTCTGCTACACTAAACCATCCTTTATATCACTTATCCACTGGGGGCATATACACTGATTCATGGTTATTAATTTGACACATTCATCCACTTGGGGGCATCTTATACATAGTTTTTATTACTAAGTTTTATCCTTACATTATCTACATTTTATTTTTATCATCGTTATATCTTGATATTTATCATTTCTACTGAAACTCAAAAATTTTACTAGATATTACTAAATTGTACTTATCATACGTAAATCCTTTCTCTTACACATATCTATATTACATATTCATGCATGTTTTTGATTTCTAACTTTCATAGTTTAGACTTGATTATATTTTTATGATTCTTATATTTGAGGGAATTTGAATATGCCATTATTATTTGTATATATTCCACTTCTATTCATAATATGTATGCTTTGGACATGTGCCCATTTCCTTTGTGTGTGATTTCTTGATTATGTATGTGGACATTTGAATATTTCCTTCTATGTGGCTCTAAGCCAACTTGATTGTTGCTTGCATATGTGGGCATTTGAAGATGCCCTTGTCTATCTTATTTCCTTATATTTAGTGACATTTTCCCGTGTCCTTTGTATTGTGGCCCCTTGGCATATTTTTCATACCTCATGTGTTTTGTATATATGCTTTCTTATATTCATCATTATCATGACACATGTCTTTAATTATTACACACACTAGTTTTTGATGCCATGAGGGACTTATGCATCTACCTTTCCTATGTGGTGTTTTGATGAACATCATGCCCCATCCCATAAGTATCCACTTATTTATACTCATATTTTTTGTTATATACATTTATTACATATATATTGATAAGCTTGTGCAATGATAGAAATGACATAGATCTTGTTTTATATAATTATGCTCAAATTATCTTACATTCTGATGTTATGTCTGCACATTATATTATATTATCATGCAATTATCATATATGTTATGACTAACACACATTTTTTAGAGATTTTTATTTTTAGGATATTTATTTAATAGGTTTAACAACTACCCTTAAAAGATGGTGTAGTTAAAGGGGTTCATCATAGAGATCAAGATGATATATTTCATTCATGAAACATTTCTTAGCACACATGATTAGTTTCAAAAAATTAGACATAAGTAAACATAGAGGAAAATATGGAACAAAAAGCTAGTAGTGGCATACATTTTAGACTAGATAGACCTTAGTGCCCAAATAGGGACACTAGCACCACATTGTGCTACTATCCAAGATGTGGTGTTACTATCTAGTAGCCTCACTTTTAGGATAGTTTAGATTATCTCGAATAGTACACTAGGTATAATACAAGCTTGTATAGTTCTAGTTATAGGTTTGAAAACTATGTTTAGATTTTACTCAAATTCACTCTAGCTCAAATCAGATTCATATCAATTACTTAGATTGGTGGCATCATTCACAACATGATAACTCCCATATTTAATTTATATACTTAGATATAATTATTATAACTCATCTAGAATTAGTATACTCAGATATCATATTGGGGACATGTGTGTGGCTCATTATTTTGATATACTTAGTTACACATAGGCTTATCAAATCAAATTTCAAACTCCATGTCATTCTCTATGTTATATACAATTTAAATCATATTCTAGGTTATCACTAGTTTCATGCCTTACTCCATCTATAGTGGTTGGCATTCTTGAGTGGCCCATAGCTTCCTAATGTACCCAAATGGTCACAG
Organism: Torreya grandis; assembly: GCA_037957365.1. Taxonomy (NCBI): domain Eukaryota; kingdom Viridiplantae; phylum Streptophyta; class Pinopsida; order Cupressales; family Taxaceae; genus Torreya; species Torreya grandis. The sequence continues at coordinate 607,788 of JARHVA010006158.1, forward strand.
AGGTGACATACACAATTTGATAGACTTAGTTAAATATTTATATCATTTTCATAGTTTATTTTTAGATGCATCTACTACACATGGTTGGGAAATGATGGAGTCATAGCCTACTTGAGTTCTTGAGCTACCCACATGAGAGGGTTGGACACACTATTAGTAGGTCATGATCCATCAAGTATAGGTGGGAAATGATGGAGTCAAAACTATATTGAGTTATTAATCCACCCACACATGAGTACTAAGAAATATATTAGATTAATTGAATATATTTAATTATTTGATCACTATATACATGCACACACATAAGTTATCACTAGGTTCATGGATTGCTTTGCATAAACAATGAGGTATATTCATTATTTTAATCTTTCTTTCCTCTTTCTTATCAATTTACTCAATTTTAATTAGTTAATTATTTACTTAACATGGTATTTTTATTTTCATATCTCTTATGTAATGAATGATTTATGTACGTTTCATTTGCAAGTCATGAATTGCATCATGATTCACATACATAGATCCAACTTCACATACTTAGATTTAGCTTCATGAGCTTCAATTCCTAGGTAAGTTACGGTATGCTTCTTTTTCCTTTATAGTATTCATTTTGCTTTTTTACATTTATAACATAAAGTGAGGGAATTTAATCACCTAATAGTGGTATTTGAGTGTTAAGAGTGCTACTTGAGAAAACCTATTCTTAACTTATCCCTATGCCTATCTTAAATCCTATTATCACACTTTTATAGACTTTGTGTGGACCACATGTGTCCTTAGTCAACCTAAACATAGTCTAATACCCTTATTTCCCAATGATTGGCCTTCATACCTAGTAGTTTACTAAGTTGAAATTAGCACCACATTATGAACAGTAGAGTAACATGGTACTAGTGTCCAAAAAATTATGCCAATGTCCTTTACCCTATCTTTCTTGAATGAATATATTTTCAAAGGTAAAACCTTCCTAAGGTCAGCCTAAGCATCTTTTATTGTCTAAAAAAGCTACATAACACTATAAATACATGAATTTTAGACCTTTATCCACTAGACAAAAACTAGATGTAAAATACCTATTCAAACATGAAATAATTTAAGCAAAGTCAAAGCTATTAATCCCCATTCTACCCTAATTATACATACTACCATCTACAACTACCCTAAGATCATATTTTTCATATTTGTAATCTTAATAGAACTAAAGGCATTTAAGAACACTATCATTCTAGCATCACTTTCACTTGCACCAACACTTAGGTGGGGAGAACTACATCATGCTTGATCCATCCTAAGAGTATTGGTATGTAGGAAACTCTCTTCACAGTGGCGTGTTGAGGGTGTCTAACCTATCCTACTAAAAACATTCATTTTATCTCACACCTTAATTTTAATGAGGATTAGGGTTTGCATCATAAATTATGTATTACAAGCATATTATATAGTTTTAGACTTCATGCATGTAGGAAAATAACCTAGAACCATAGATTAAGGCGCACTTATAAGTTTGGCATAATCTTTCATAGACGACACTAATTCCATTATCATGACACTAGATCCACATGGTGACTCAGTGGTTATTTTATGCATACTATTTCACTAATTTAGACTACTCAACCCTTTAATCAAATATAGGGTTTACATAATTAAAATTGTAAAAGGTTATATCATAAAACATATCTATCCATAGTGAGCTTCAAATCTTCAAAAACTAGAATATTATTACCATCTACTTGAGCCTTGATATTATTTGATTAAAGTCATATATGTTGGGCCACATCTATGTTGATGAAGTTATACTTTTTACAAGGGTTTATGGACACAATAATAACCTTCCTATGCTTCTTTTTATTCATAATCACCTTCATGATATTCATCATTAGCATCATCAAAATTATTTTCCTCTTTTTCCACATCATGATCCTTAACCTATACTTTTGAATCCTCTATATATTCCTCCTCATCATCATTATGTTCATCCTCTTTTTCATCTTATTATTCTTCATATGCACTCTCTTCTTGATTAACATCATTATTCTCTTCTTTCCCTACATGCACATTTTTTCCCACAAAATAATTTTCCAAAATATTTTGGAATTGTATTAAACCTCTCCATCAAATGATCCAACTATTTGTAATCCATTTGACCCATGATTTATAAAAAAAATAGGGTTAAGGGAAAACCCCTAAACAATTCAATAAATCATGCAAAACTGATCCAAATAGTCTAAATTTTTTATTGTAGCTTCCACATGTGATATTTCAACTTCATTTAATTTTGGGAAAATTTTCCAAATATTTTAGCCTATAGAGCAATATATGAAAAATCATAAAATTTCCATAAATCACTCAAAATGTTTCAAAACATTCTTAAATTTTTACTATATGTCTCTTGTATAATAATACAACATCAATAAAAATTTCATATAAAAATTAATTATTTCTGGTAGATATGACTAATTTATTAAAAAATCTAAAATATAATCAACTCCCTTAGAACCGATCATAAAACTATAGAAATTTTAGTAACTTAAAATATTTTTCAACACTAGTAAAAAAATTGTACACAAATTCACAACTGATTGTAAGATATTAATGATTCAAAAAAACTAGGGTTTTACCCCACACAAATTACCCAAATATAAGATTTAATACCACTTGTTATGATCCACACTTATAATTATTGGAATAATATATAATATAATATAGATCAATACAACATAGTATATATTAGTGGTTCAATATGCCCAAATATATAATATATAAAGAAAGAGAATAATACCCATAAGGTAGGGAAGCACAATACAATACTCCTTTACAAAGGAATAACTCCACAATGTCTTCTCAAAGCAACAAAATATAATCAAACTCTTAGCATATAAGACTAAACACTTACTTGATTAATTTACAATGATATTCACCTACTTGAAATAAACCTCTAATTAACTAACCAAGGATGAGTAACCTCCTAATCCTAATTTAGGCCAATCACTACCCAATACACTAACTCCAAAATTTAATCATTTATCCTAATATATTAGACCAATATAACTAAGGGATGTGTTACACATTTTGACATATTCATCAACCCATATAATTTAATATATCATATCCCTAGGTGCATATCAAGTGTTACGTGTTCTTGGTCCAAATGGCCAGTTTTTGGTGGTGATATGTGCATTTAGGGATAGTTTAAAAGTATTTTTAATCCAATAATGCCAAGTGGTAGCTTATTAATATCATAAGATTAATACTTATGAGGTAAATTATATCCCACATGATTTGGAATTGGTTTCTAAAGTGTATGCATTATAGGTTTGGAAGCATTACATGTTTTGAAAACATTTTTATTTAAATACTAATAGCTTGGGTCTTAAATATATCTTCACACAACCCAATTTGAATTCTTGGAAAAGGTTTTGTATTTATTTTATAAAATATTATTATTTTGATATAGGTTACGTAAATGGAAAGGTGAATATATTAGTAGACTCCCTTATTCACAAAAGGTATATGTACAAACCCTAACTTGGTCAAGTAGAAAAAAAGTATTGTCTTTTGTATCTCTTTCATAGGAAGTTCTTAATGATGAATGAAGGTCTTGTTCACATGGTAACTTTGGTATTTTTGTCCTTATTATGACTTTTTTTCCCATATTTTTACATCTTCAGTGATCTTATGTCATGCCTAGCCCAATCACAGGGGCCTTGGCCTATTTGTTTGTCACAACCTAGGTTTTTGCATATAAGATAATAGTGTGGTCTTGGGTAGTAGTGCAATGTACTAGTGTCCACCTTAAAGTTATTATCTAATGGTCATATTTTTAGCTTGTTTCATGTCCTTTCCCTTTATTTGTGTCTTTTATTATGATTTTATCTATATTTTCACCTTATCATCTAGCGAACAAGTGTCTCACATTAAAATTAAAATTATTTCTATATAAAGAGCATTAAAAGGCATTTTACATCTATAAATTACTAATTTAACACATAATTACGTTAAAAAATAGTCAATAGTATATCTCAACACTCTACATATTACTCAACATCACATATATATTCACATGCTTGATCAAATAAAGGCATAAACAAAATTTATTCTATAATATCATGTGTGTTGATTATGCACATTCCTTAAGCGAAAAATACATTAATTTGATGCCTCTATTATAGGGGTTAATATAATTAGTATTTAGAACAATAAGGTTTATGTTTCACATGATCATAATATCCAAAAACCCACTTTCCCCCCTTCATTTTGCATTTGATTCCATTTTTGTTTCATGTATGTATGTATTCATTAGGGTTTTCAAGGAGAAACAACCAAATAGTGATATTTAAGGATGATCAAAATATCCTGATCACACCTACCAAAACTTGAAGACCCCCATACAACATCCTCAGAAGTCTCAAGGCCCTTAACCATAAAAGGTCACTAGTGTGGTACTTTTTTTAATAGTACAATGTGTTACTGTCCCACTAAACATGTTATTGTCCTAAGTATTCAAAAATAATTTTAGAACAAAATGACTCCAAACTATTCTTCTGGCCTATTCTAGAATTTCCATCATCTAGTGATGCATGTTTTATTCTAGATAAGTGGATTTTCTCCTTACAGTTGTTATTTTTGATAAATTAATTAAATTAGCTATTTTAAATATATATATATATATATATATATATATATATATATATATATATATATATATACCCTCTTTACTTATGACCTTTAATAATCTAGGGGTTATAATAATAAATACCTAAAAAATTAAAACATTTGGTGAACCTGACTTACTTTGATTATTGCTTAACCGTAATTACTTTCCTAGGATTTAACTTATCCAATGTTATGGAATAAATCAACGTTTATATAATTTGGGGTTTTCATTATTTTTACACATCCTAAATGTTCCATATCAGTCCTTTATTAGGGTTTCATTAATTTAAAATTTTTAAATTTTGTCTTCAAACACTAGATCTACATGTTATGTCCTCACACAACCAAATATTAACCCTTAGATTTTCAAGTTAATTTATAATTTTTAGTACTTTGGGTTGAGTATTTAGAATGTTTTTAAATATATTTATGTTGGATTATATTTTATGCATTTTTTTCTTATCATTCATTTTTTTATGTGCTATTTTGTGGTAAGTTTAAAATGATCTCTATGGAACCTATTCCCCCTCACATGCTTGATAATTTTTTAAAATTTTTCACATAATTAAACAAATGAATAGAATTTTTTTCAAAATTATACACTAGCACATGATAATGATAATGATTTCATTTGTAATGATGATTATTTTAATTATTATAATGATGGATATGTTGATTATTATGAGCATGATAATGAAATTGATAATGAGGATAAAGTATATTTATCTTATTCTCTTTCTCCTCTCTCTTCACACACTTCTCAAAATCATTTTGATAACATAATGTCAAAAAATCCCCTTATAGGTAGTGCTTTGTTTGAATGAGATCTTATATTTTTACCACTTTTGCACATCCTTATTCAAATTAAGCTAATATAAGAGAAATAAAATCAATTTAATTTTGAATGATTAAATCAATATTATTCCTTCACATGATGTTCCTAACATAGAAAAAGTAAAATTCACTTTATTCACCTTTCTCAATTCAATACAAAAAACCATGTACAATTGATATTAAATAAATATAGGTTTACAAACTAAAGTAGATGATATTTTGTTGTCACCTTCTTTTACCTTTCACGATCAACATATGGATTCCATGAAAAATATAGATAATTTAAATATCTCTAAAACTTCTCCTACATGTCATTATGTGCCAAATTAAAATATGATTTCTACTTCTTAAACCCTTCACTCTATTATTGAAAAAAATGATAACATGTGCATTCCACTCATACATAGTGAAGAAACACATTACATTCTATCTATAGCTAATGATATATTTCATAGTAGTAAAATTTTATAATCTTACTCTACTATTTCTCTTACTGAGCATGATAATGATAGTTCTTGTTCCCTTAACTCTACAAGTGAAAAAAGTTCTAATTTTGATGAAACATGGAATAACAATGATTACTGTGATTTTAGTGAAGAAGAAATTGAGTCTAGTCCTCTCTCTTCTTCACCCATCTCTCATGTCTAAATTTATTTCTTATTAAATTATAATTCAAGAAATAATGTCTTTAGATAAAATTGTGCAAACATATACTCATGTTCATAGTTTACATGGTTTCCTTTGGGATGACAATAATGTGTTTTCTATTCCATTACCATGTGATACTTATTTAAAATTTAAAAAAATGAGAGATACCAATGAATTAACTCTACTCCTCCTAACTAAAGCATCACTTTCTCCTCATGCTAACCTCCATAAGGGTGATAGATAATTTCCCTCTCACCAGGTACAAGCTATCACCTTGACAAAGGTTATAATGAGCCAAATTAATATCTATAATAATTCTCCATAAAATATTGTACCAATGGATAAAATTAACAATAAGATTTAGTGTGTAAATTAACCTCTTAATGATTTTAATATACATTCATAAGAGATAATCTCATTGATTTTGTTTTATTATTTTTGGGAAACTAGGGTATAGTTCCTAAATAATAAAGGGTATGAAATAAAGGGATATATCAATCAAACACATTAAAATATAGATTTTGATCAAAATAAATAACATTAATTGCATAGGGAGAAAAAATAACTTATTTGGAAAACTAGGTTGAAATGGATGATTCAGAGGTTAAAATCTACTTTATAGGATTGGGATAATGTCATAAATCTAGATCTAGATTCCATTTTGTGAAAGGATAGGATTACTAAAATAAGACACCTTAGTGTCCAACATTATAGTCTTTTTTTGCCACTATTATCTTGAAGGTCTGAGCTTTTTGGGTTTTGTCCATTATCTTAGTGTGAGCCTATGTATGAATTTTTGGAGGCTAAATGTCAATAGAGATCATTGTAGGTCCATTTCAACCTCCAAACCTGAAGTATATCTACATACATGAAAAAATACATCAAAATAATAAGGGGAAAAAATGGGTTAAGGGAATTATGATTACATGATCTAGAACCCTTATTATCCTAATCATTGCCTACATTAAACCTCAATGCTAGAGTCTCAGATCAAATGTAGTTCTCCCTTAGGGAATGTGCATAATCAACATGCATAATAGATGTAAGAATAGAATTTCACCTGGGCCCTTTCTTGACAAAAAATTCAAGTCTATGTGCGATGTAGAATGTTGAGCTATACTATTGACTTATTTTTATTATGTAATGTGCCAAAGTAGTAAGTGCTAGATATAAAATGTCTTGTGTAGTCCTTTATATAGGAGACTCTTTATTTAAAATTTGGGAGCTTTAGTCACATTAGGCTGACATTGAAAAACTTAAGGATGAAGCTAAGAAATGGGATAAGACTCATTAAGCAAGGGAAAGTAATCATTAGATCTCAAAATGACCTTAGATAGGAGCATTGAAAATTGAGACCCTACGGTTCAGTGTTGTAGTCCATTCCTAGTGATCCTATCCTATAGGTTTGGGACCAAAGGGGATGGAATGAGCATGAAAAATATAACTTGGATAAGGTGGAATGAGATTAAATAAGTCTACATATTATGGGTAATAATTGAAAAGGTGACTTAAGCATAACACAAGACCAAGATGAATAAAATGAAAGATATTGCTAAATGTGAATACGGCTCATATTCTCTAATCATAGTTTTCTATGAAAGGAATATGAAGATACATGATATGTGTGGTTGATTTACCAATTTAGGGAGTATAATTTTTCCCTTCTTTTATTCTAGTGATGTAATGAAATGAAGTACTAGAGTAAAGGAAAGATAAGAAAATGCATACTTGAACTTACTTGCATGGAGATAAATGTGCTACAAAGGGTCCAATCTCATTTCCTAGCTACGGAAGTGGATGGAGAGAAAAATAATGCATGAAGAAATGAATAATCCTAGAAATGGATTCCCCCTATATTTAATCTAAATGTAAAATCCATGTATCATGGAAAATAAGGTTAATTCTTACCCCAATTGCAAAATTTGACTAGAATGAGAAATGCTCAGAGGCCCAAATCCAATGTCTGCCCTCTATCCCACATAAACGCATGTAATATAAAATGTGTGTATAGAATTTTTATGTTGTGAAGATAAAAATATGTCATGGCCCCACTTTGAATATATAAATTATAACTAATAAATGCTTAGAGGCCCAAAACCAATGTTTGTCCTCTATCCCACACAAACTCATTTAGTCTAGAATGTGTGTATAGAATATATATGCTATGAAGAGTAAAATATATCATGCCCCCACTCTAAATATGTAAATTGGAATTAATAAATGTTTTAAGGCCCAAAACTAATGTCTCTCCTCTATCCCACACAAACTCATATAGTCTGAAATGTGTGTATAGCATCTGTATGCTATGAGAGCAAAATCTATCATGCCCCCACTCTGAATATTTGAACTAGAACTGAGAAATGTTCAGAGGCCCAAAACTAATGTCTATCCTCTATCCCACAAAAACTCATGTATTCTAGGTTTGGTTAATATAATGGACCAACCACTACAAATGTTTGTGTAATCCAACTTGGTGACAACTTGGGTATAGCTCGGTGTAATCTAAAATTTTGGTAAATTTATAAGAAGAGAATGGTATGCCCTACCATTCGATCTATATAATCCTAGATGATGAATATTATGAAAATATATAATATGACAGAAAATTTGGTATGTGAGTGATGCATATGTATAATCTGGTAATTTATATAACCATATGTGATATGACCTATTGTGACATGCCCCATGTGCAAAATTAGAGATCAAAACACTATGCTGTACATTATGCCTATAATCTACTATCTGGTCCTATAACTATGTCATGATATACGAATTTGTATGTATGAGATGTGTAGTAATATACATGCCCCTAAATCTAGTATCTAAGTCTGAATCTGTATCAAAATCATTATGAATCTATATAATCTAAACCACTGTATCTGACTAGTCTGTGTATCTATAAATGAAAATCACTATGGATCCCTATGATTTGAACCACTATATCTAAATATTCTATGTATCTATAAATTAAAGGTGTATCCCTCTGAATGTCTTGAGAAATGATGAGTGACCCATGTAATTTGAATCACTATATATTTTGACTAGTTTGAGATGAATTTGATAGTCTCAATATTGGAGGTGTATAAACTATGGTGTATCTACATATGAGAGTGGATGGGTATGTTGGGTAAGTATAGGAATAGGATTAGTAGTAATGATGCCCACCTCTTGGGGATAAGGACAAAATTATTCATAGATGAGGTCAAGCCAAAAGTGATGACTAGTGGCATAATGATAGAAAAAAGGTTGGTATAGTTTGAATTGATTGAGAAGTTGCTTGATTGATTAGACTGAGTTGTTGAAAGTGGAATAAGTTTTGATTATTAAGAATCAAGGTAGAGATGTGAATTCCATAGTAGGAAAATGAAGTAGTAATATAGCAAAGATCATATGATGTTGAAGGTCTTGTTATCTTGATTCCATGGAAGAAAATGGTTTGAAAAAAAGAGTTATATAGTTCAAGTTATAGGCAGCATCGTATTTTTCTTTGGATGAAAAATTTGTTTGATATAGGAAAATTAGATTGATTCTTGATTCATTTATGCATTGATTAGTTTGAGATTTAGAGCTTTGGAGTGAGAGATATGTCTAGGAGACGAGCACCTACCATGACCTAATTTGAGTAGTTGGTAGCCCAAGAGGAGCTGGTGGTGATGTTACCCTAGTAAGTAGATAAAATGCCTGATTTTTGCCTATTTAGAAGCCTATTTTTTATGTTTTTTATTTGTTTAAAGTAGCCTAAGAAATATTTGACTAGATCTAGCACTCTTGTCCTACATCTAGCACTACTTTCTAGGCTCTAGTGCTACTATCTAGGTTATAGTGCTCCTATCTAGTGTTGTTATCTTGTACCCAATGTTGTCCTAAAAAATAGATTTTCCAAGTTGTTAATTTGTTTAGTTACTATGTTTTTTACTTAGATATTGATTTAGAATTATGGACTAATATATATGTTATTTTCTTATGTTTTACAAGGTGAAGTATAGATGAGGGAGTTCTATAGAAGTTAGGTGATGGAGACAATGAGGCCATTGCCATTGTCTACTGATGAGGGACTTGTGATGGATAGGGTAGGGTTGGGTCATGTTTGTGAGCTAGGCACCATGTAGTGGGATAATTATCTGCTTACCAGCTTATGTGATAGGTGAAATGTAGATAAAAATACTTTATAGCTTCTTATATGGGATATTACTATGATTCTAGAGGATGTGTATCACATTTTACATTTATTGATCAGTGGATGGTGGGTGACATTATAGAATGACATGGGTGTTGATGATATTGATCATGCATCTTTGTATTTTATTGGTGTAACTTTAGATATACATCAGAGAGGTAATGATAATGATGTGCTACTATGTAATGAAATTACTTCAATAATATATTAAAATAGTAGAAATAGATCTAAATATGACTAAAATATATGATAATATACAAGCCACTTTGAGGGTGAAACCTCCACAAGTTTCAATAAGAGCAGAATTCATAATATGATGATAAACAATTACCCACTACCTCTTATATATAGACTATCTAGGCCATGATTACTTCATAAGCTGACCTACTAACCAAATAAATGCATAGAGAAATGTGATATAGCATCAAAGAGGGATAATTAAGCCACAAGTTAGCTATTATTATCCTCATACATGTGATAGGTTAGGGGCATAGCATGCCTTTCCCCTTCAAACCAATGTTGTCCTCAACATTGAACAACTCTGGATGTTGTTGCAAAAAATCTTCACCTTCCCAAGTTGCATCTTCACTACTTAGGTTCTTCCACTTGATCAGATATTCCATAATATCTCTAGTTCTCAACCTCTTAGTACATATTTAGAGGATCTTCTCTAGTTCTAAAATGACACATCCTTCTTCATCTAGTTCTGGGAGCTCTGTCTAGGCTAAAACTTTCTATCCAATGACCTTCTTCAAATAGGAAACATTAAATACTGGGTGTATGTGAGATGAATGAGGTAATTCAAGATTGTAAGCCACACTTATAATTTTTTACAAAACTTGATAAGGCCCATAATACTTAGGATCAAGTTTGTTTTCCTTTTTCTATTGCATTAAGGACATCTAATTGTAAGGTTGTAAACATACAAATAACTAGTCACCCACCTCAAAATTTTGCTCACTACGGTGTTGATCTGCTTGTTGCTTCATCCTATTTGGTACCAATGACAAATTCTCTCTCAAACTAGCTAAAACCTCTTGTTGATGTTGAATGTTCTCCTCCACATCTCAAACCTTGGTTTACACCTTTAATGAAGAAGTGATGGAAGGTGGATTGTAACCATATAGTGCTAAAAATGGAGACATTTTATAAGAGGTATGGAAAGATGTGTTACACTACCATTCTGCAAGTGGTAGCCATTTAACCCAATGTTCCTATTTATCTAATATAAAACAATGGAGATACCCCTCTAAAAATTTGTTAACCACTTCTATTTGTCTATTAGATTGGGGGTGGTAAGATGAGCTATGAGATAGCTCCATACCTAAATAGGAAAATAGTTTAGTCTAGAGATTACTAGTGAAAATAGGATCATGATCACTTACAATTATTTTTAGGGTTCCATGTAATTTTAGAACTACTTCCCAAAATATAGTTGCTACTATACTTGCTGAAAATGGCTGTGAGAGAGCACAAAAATGGGCATATTTTGTAAGCCTATCCATAATGACCAAGACAACATTCTTACCTTCAGAAAAAGGCAACCTTATGATGAAATCCATAGAAACCTCTTCCCACCTTTGACTAGGAATTGCTAATGGTTGTAACAGACCCAGGTTCTTAACTATCTCACCTTTATTCTATTGGCATATCAAGAATTCTGCCATAAATTTTATACATCTCCCTTGAGTCCTTCCAAAAATAATTCTTTTTTAACTCTGAGAAAAGTTTTCAAGAACCTTGAGTGTCCCCCAATTAGAGGTGCATGTAACTCTGTAATAATCTTATGCTTAAGCTCTAAATTTTTGCACAATTATAACCTACCCTTATACCATAAGACATTACCTTTCCATTCAAATTTGTCAGAGGCTAAAGTACCTTGTTGCAGATTTTAAATCATAACTTGTGTGTCCTTTTCTTGCTCCCATTCTAACCTGGCTTCATCCACCCAATCTACTTGAAACATGGACATTGCACAAAGTAATGTTTCTATGGATGTATCCCATCTAGATAGTACATCTACTACTACATTATCTTTACACTTATTATATATGATTTGAAAATCATAACCCAACATTTTGGTTACCCACTTTTGTTGTTCATCAGATGATAATCTTTGCTGCAAAAAGTATTTGAGACTATCATGATCCATTTTCACCTTAAAGTGTCTACCCATCAGATAGGGCCTCTTTTGTTTAACTACATGAAGAATATCCATCATTTATTTCTCAAAGATAGGTTTTTATAGATTATTACCTTTAAATTAATGACTCTCAAATTCAATGGGTCTTCTTTCTTGCATTATTACTACTCCCAACCTAGATCTAGAAGCATCACATTCAATAGTGAATGTCTTTGAGAAGTCTGGAGTAGCCAAAATTGGAGTGGCGCACATAGCTACTTTTAGATTCTCAAATGCTTTAGTGGCAGCATCATTCCAATAGAAGGAATCCTTATTTATCATTGTAGTGAGTGGAGCTGCTATGCTACCATAACCTTTCACAAATCTTTGGTAGTAACATGTTAGTCCTAGGAACCCTCAAAGGTTTTTGAGAGTTTTTGGCATGGGCCATTCCATCATAGCTTTGATCTTATGGGGATCAACTTTGGCACCTTCATGGGAAATAATATGACCTATGTACTCTACCTCCTATACTCTAAAATAAAATTTGGATGGCTTACCATAACTCTAATTCTTCTCCAAAATTATCAACACCTATTTAACATGTTACATATGTGCTTCTCATGTCTAACTATAAATCAATATGTCATCAAAGAAAACTAGCAAAAAATTCCTTTTAAAATGCCTAAAAATAGTGTTCATCAAGCTCTAAAAACTAGATGGTGCATTTGTAAGACCAGAGGGAATTACCAAAAAATCATAATGGCCCTCATGCATTCTAAAAGTAGTTTATGAACATCTTAATCCTTGATTCCAATTTCATGGTACCCTAAGTGAAGATCCAATTTTATGAAATAATTAGCACCATGCAAATCATCAAGTAAATCATTAATTAATAGAATAAGAAACTTATCTTTGATGGTGTACTTGTTGGGTTCCCTATAATATAGGCACATCCTCCATTTGTCATCCTTCTTGCACACCATGAAAACTAGTGATGAATATGCAATTTGGCTATGCTTGATGATCCCTGCCTCCAAAATCTCATGGACCATATTTTCAATTTCACTCTTTTATACAAATGGATATCTATATGGTCTGATATTTGGTGGTTGACTCCCTAAAATTATTTGAATGGCACGATCATGTTCTCTTTTTAGTGGTAGTCCTTTTGGCATGGCCCCAAAAATAGATGGGTGGTCATCAAGAATCATCTACAAATTAGGATATGTAGATGTGAGTGTGGGTTAAACTTCTATGGAACATAATCATGTAATAATTCTCTCTACCCCCTTTTTTAACATCTTGGTCATCTGATATGAACTAATCAATTGTGGATATTTTTATTGTAATCCACATAGTTCAATTTTCCTACCTTCAAAATGAAAGTGCATGAATAGTTCTTGGATGTTCTTCTCAATGGTACCTAAGGTTGTGAGCCATTGGACTCCCAAAATAATGTCTGTGCTACCCATGGGAATAGCATACATAAGATAATCAAGATTGTAATAACCCATAACAAGTTTAATACTATGTCATTTGTTTGAATAATTAATTATGCCACCATCTGCAATCATGACCTAAAATTCTAGTACTGGGTAGATGAAATAGTTTAATCGAGTGGCCAGCTTATGGTTGATGAAGTTATGTGTGCTTCCAGAATCAATCAACACTTTCACCTTCTATTTCTTGAGGAAACCCACCACCTTAAGAGTTTGTGGAGTGATAATACTTGAAAGTGTATGAAAAAAGATTATAGGTTGGGAATCTTCAGGTACCTCCTCTATCTCTTCCTCATCATAATTAGAGGCATCATCTTCTTCTTTATCTTCATTGGATCCCTCAATGTAGAATAACCTCTTCTCATTACATCTATGTCCTTTACTCCACTTGCTATCACAACCAAAACATAATCCTTTTACACGCTTCTCTTCAATTTGGTGAGGGGTCAATCTAGTATGTGGAGGAAATGTTGGTATTGATATGTTATGATATTTGAAGTGAGTGAATGGTTACTTCTTATTGGCTATGAATTTTTCCTTAGCTATGTATTCCATGATAATAGAATCAGAAATCTTAAGTGGATTAAACATGCATACCTCATGTTGAATGTGGTCTAATTCCACCCAAAAATAGGTCATTCAAGTTCTCCTCAAAAATTATCTCCACACATAAAGATAGGTTCTAAAAATTATGAATATAACCCTTGATGGAGCCAGTCTGTCACAATTTTGCCAGTTGGCTGAAGTAATTCTCTGTCACACTATTGCCATAGTCTAATTATAGCTCCTCTATAAAAAATGACTAGGTGATAATGAGAGTCATCTTTTTATTTTGAGCACACAACCATCGATACCAAATGAATTGATCAGGTTCAAGATATAAGGATGCCATTGTAACCTTCTATCCACCTAGGATCTGATGCAAATAAAAAAAAATTCCATTTGGTTGACCTAATTGAGTGGATATTTTCCATCAAATTTTTGCATATCCACCTTTGGTAATAGGTTCCTCTACGGCAATGTAGTTGGATTTGAAGTAGACTGGTTAGGAGAACCACCTAGTGGGGTTGTGTAATAATGATAGCTAGATGATTTGACTAATTGATTTTTAAATCCATCATGATATCTACCAAACTATCTTGTATAGATTTCATATTAGATTGTATGCCTTGCACACTATAGTCAAGCTGGCTCACTCTATGATCTATGTCAGAGAACCCTGGTACAAAGATCTAGTACATCCCCCTTCTGACTCCATCTATTCCTTGTTAGGAGTTTTTCCTTGATTTTTAGCACCCTTTCTCAGCCCTGAGTTTGTGGCCCTGCCATAAAAGAATTTTATGATATCGACCCTGATTAGCACTTTTGACCCAACTTTGACCAAGCAATTTTGGAATTTTTTAGGCCTCAAATAAAAAAATACAAAGAACATACCCTATCCAAATTTTTATAATCTTTCCAAAAATGTAAATAACATAGAAACATTCTTTGAATTGCGTATTATTGAGCAATTTTATAAAACACCATAAAATGGTGATAACTTTTGTAAACCACATCCAAATGAGTTAAAATATTAATTGAAGCTTAATTTAATTATTTATCACCTATAGTAAAATAATTTTAGATAAATTCATAACCTTTTTTGATATATATCCAAATTTAAAAAATTAGGGTTTCACCCACAAGATTGCCCAAATCACAGCTCTGATACCACTTATAATGAAATTACTTAAAAAATAAAGTATAATAGTAGAAATATATCCAAATATGACTGAAAGATATTAAAATATATGATAATATACAAGCCACTTTGAGGGGGAAACCTCCACAAGTTTCAATAAGAGCAGAATTCACAATATGATGATAAACAATTACTCACTACCTCCTATATATAGTCTATCTAGGCCATGGTTACTCCATAGGCTGACCTAATAACCAAATGAATGCATAGATAAATGTGATATAGCATCAAAGAGGGATAAGTAAGCCACAATCTGGCTATTCCTATCCTCATACATGCGATAGGTTAGGGGTGAAGCATACTATTAGTTATAATA
This sequence comes from Torreya grandis, assembly GCA_037957365.1. Lineage (NCBI taxonomy): Eukaryota > Viridiplantae > Streptophyta > Pinopsida > Cupressales > Taxaceae > Torreya > Torreya grandis. Next base: position 623,778 of record JARHVA010006158.1, read on the forward strand.
CAATCTAGTTTTCTACATTTGTAGAAGTGGTTGGCCATGTTTTGGCTTCATTTATGATTATGGATGGGAGTGAGGTGTATATTTCATATAGGATGAATAGGATTATTCAAATTATGGAGGTGTATGGTACTATGTTCTCATGGGTTAGGACTATGCTTTCCCACCTATATAGAGATTTTTATAGGTTTACATAGGAGGAATTCAGTGGTGGTATGAGAATAACTACTTTATTAAACTATTAGGCTTATGAGCACATTGTAGTTATGCATTCAATTACATTACCTAGGCTAGAGTAGGCACATCTATGGTAATTTTTAGAGTGGTGGATGAGTACATTAGCTATTTGATCTCTTATGATAGATCACTATAGACAAGTTTTAGATAGATTGGTGGCTCATGATATCATATGGAGGCCCTATAGAGGATTTATTAGGTGAGACGAGGATGGAGTGTAGTTGTAGTAAATGAGGGTTAGTTTTTGGTTAAATTACCATTGGGTTGGATTGTATAATCACTTTTGGTATGAGCACATGAATAGAAGTTTGGGGTACCATAATATGTGCCCCCTCCAACATGGATATGGGTGAGGAGTGTACATGCACTAATAAGGGTAGGAGCTCATGCAAGGCCCATGAAGGTTGAGTTAGTACCATTACCTTTAGATTCATGAGATGTGGCTATATATATTCTTTATGTAGATGATGTTGGATGTACAGAGGCATTTGGGAGATTTAGGAGGTGTGGTTTCATTGAGTGTGAGAGTGGATTCTGGGACTAGTACTGTTGGGGAGAGTGAGATTGAGAGTGAGGGCATGATTCCCATTCATGATTGATTATATTTTATATGATGTATATGTTCTAAAAACTTTGTTATATATATGGATATTATTTTGATTTTGAATCATGTATTGTGTTATAGATTTTGGAATATATTGGTATATTAATTTACAAATGATTGATTTAGAAGTAGTTATTTTGGTATTACTTTTGAGGTTGCATATGTTTTGGAAAAATATTATTTGTAATGTTATTTTTATTGTTCATGATATGTTTGTATGTGTGATGCTAGGTTTGATTTGTAATCATATATGAGAAAAAAAATTATTGGTTTTGCAATTCGTAATCTGTTTTGATAAAGTTATTTAGTTTAAGATTCAAAAAATAAGATATTGGTAATGTTAAGATTTTGATAATTTAGTTTGAATAGGGATGGTTATTTGGAATTAGGAATGTTAGTTGTTAACATAAGGTGATGTAAGAGAGCATTTTATGCTCAATTACCTAAGAGTGGCTCAAGAATATAAAGTCTAGTTCTTTGGATGCATCATTGCCTACTAAGTGAAGTTATGTAATCATACCTGTGATAATAAATGTTTTAACTATGTGTCCAATCCCTCTAAGTAAGTGGCTTAAGAATACAAAGGATAACTAATCATTTGGATCCATCATTATCCTATGAAGTGAAGTTATGAATAAATGCTAGTGTGAATGTATGTCATATATCTATCTGAACCCTCATGGCCAACTAAACAAGTACCCATACTACTCATGTTATGTAGGAACATATGTTATATTTGATACTGTCTATTATGTACTAACTTCTCCTATGCATGAAGACTCTACCAAATATAACCTTACTTGATTTGAAAATAAAACTATCTATTGTGATGCATATGACTAAAAAATAGGTCAAGATGGAGCTAAAACATGTGATGGGGACTCATCTAATATCAATATTAGTGGGTTGCTACATGAAATAGGTCCCTAAAAATTTGACCATAGTGAATATATATTTGGAGCAATACTCTATGATGTGGGTTCATTTAATCTTAATCGTAAAAGGTTGCTACATGAGATAGAACCCTAAAAATCTTGTTATAGTAAATATCTCTTTGGAGTGGTACTCTATTACGATGCTTATGAATCTAATAGATATCTATATGGAACTTCACTATGTAATCTTCAAACTAAACTACTCTATGTATGTTTCTTTTATTGTATTATTTTATAAACCTTTTGAATTGGTGGAATAGGAGATATCATACGAGGCTCTATCTTTGAACCCACATTACTCTCATGATGAGTGACCAATGATTTGTATAAAGGAATGTCTTGGGATGACTCAATCATGGATGAATGAGGTTTATAATACCATGATGGAGGAGATATCAGTACCCCCTATGTGAATGCTATGATGCCATTATTAACACATTGATTAATGTAATCTTTGAGTCCATTAAAATCATTATCTCTATGTCCATAGATATGATCATAGTTACAAAAGGGTTGATGTGGCTATCTATGTAAGATATGTAGATCTCATCAATGAGTAGAAAGTAATGTGATTAACCTCCTATCAATTAGTGTTAATAATATAAAACATGGGTTGTCTCTCTTTGAATCAAACTATAGTGGTACCTTTCTATTGTTCTGTATAGTGCATATTGTAGGTTACGCTCTAGAGACTCATTCTATATTCTCAGCTAGTTTCTTTTCTAGTTGTGTTCTCCTATCTTATTTAGGACATGGTGGATGTTTTGTGCTAAGATCCATAGATGTAGGTATTTCTATGAAATCTAGAGTAATCTAATCAACTAAATTTGCCTCAATCAATCCTAATTTATTTTCTAAAGCTAGAACTATATAACATAAGTTCTTGAAAGAGGATTTTATCTGATATAATAGATGATTGAGGAGAGGTTGATGAATCTCCTTACTAAATATATGTTGAATTTCTAAATCTAATGGTTTATTGATCAATATTAACATGTGCATCTTGAATCATAAGATATTTTCACTAACTAGCTTTGAAGTATTCTAATGAAATGTGGCAATTTTCTCATATGTAACATGAGGGCCCATGTTTGCTATGTAATTTTTGATAAATTCCTCCTCTAATTCATCATATGTGTGTAAGGATCCAATAAGGAGTAGATGAAAGAATAAATTATGTGCTTCATCTGTTAATGTCTATTAGAATAATTTCAATATGACCAAATGACTCACATGAGATGGAAAATTCTTTTGAAAGGCTTGAAGGTGTACAAATAAATCTTTAGTTCTATCAAAGTGAGGCAATTATGGTATCTAGAAATGCTTAGGCAATTAATATTTTGTGAATATCTTCATAATATGTTTACCATGTAAATCATTGACATACATCCAATACTTATAATCCTTATTTTCCAAGGTAAGGAGATGTAATTGATGTTTTAATTCACCTACTACATGCATCAAAGAAATAATATTCTAAGATCGTATAGTAGAATATTGAAGTAGTTCATTTAGTCAATAATTTGAGCCATTGGAATTCTACATTAAGCAATTGGATCATAAGTAAGGGGTGTGCTCATTTAAACCTTGGGAGTAATGGTAACTTGGACCTTACGGGATGTGGGATACCATTCTCTTTAGGTGAAGAGTGAGAACTGGGTTCTACTATAGTGAGGGGTGGCTTGGGAGATTCACTAGTATCTTTATGTTTTAGTGAATCACATTATAATTGAGTATAAGTGGTGATGTTATCATTAACATGTGCATTATTTGAAATATAATCATGTGTAGAGGTAGAAACAACATTTGGTAGTGTATTATGTTTGAGAAGAAGAGTGAGAGAAGACTTACAAACATGAGATGCATTTTCTTATTCACTATATGCATAATAATCATCATTGTTACATGAATTATCATATTTGAAATATTTTCCATAATCACTCTCATTTTCATATTCATTTGCATGTTCACTATCATACTCAATATCACTTAGATTTTCACTAGGGAGAGGTGTAAGAGAAGAATTTAATTCTTTTCTAATATGTAATAAATTATCATGTAAATGTGCATTTATGTTATACATAGATGGAGTGTATGCATTATTTTAATTTGAATTATGAGAAGTAAGAGTAATAGATTTGTCGTTTAGACATTCTTTGGTAAAGTAGAGTTGAGAGCATGAGATGCATCATTTGAACCATGCATTAGAAATTTTATTCTGTTGCATTTATATTATTGTATTTTGAACATAGAAGTAGCAAAAGAGAGTGAAAGATTAAGTTCACATGTAAGAAAATTATCACCAATAAAAGGTTCATTTGGAAGTGCATGACTAATTTGTTCATTTTGTGCATTGTGCATAGGAGAATGAGGTGAAAAGTATCTTTCCCATTTATCAAAAAATATTTTCTTTAGAATAAGGAATAAAAGAGATAGGTTTAAGAGAAGAAGATGCATCTAGTTTTTATTCACTATCACTTTCACATGTATCACCATATTCCTCATTACAACAATAGTAATTATCTTCATTGTAAATGAAATCATTTTCCACTTTTTTAGCTAATGTGAAATTTTGCAAATTTGTCCATTCATTGACATAATTATGAGAAAAATTTAAAAATTGATCTATGGGATGAGAGGGAAGAAGTTCCTTAGTGGTCATTTTATTTCTTTCAGCAAAGAGAATATGTTAAAGTACAATTAAGAAAATAAATACTAAAATAACTACTAACATAGAAATTTTGAAAATATTTTTGACACTTTAAACTATGTGCAAAAATAAAAAAATGTTTTTTTCTAAAAATTGCAAGGAAGGATTGAGGTTTTAGTACCTATTTTAGGAATCTAGGGATTTGGATTTGGATTTTAGATTTTTTGAAAAATTATGGCAATAATTTAAATTCTAAAATAAATTTTAATGAAATAAATGCAAAAATTTGATACAAAAATAAAAAATTTAAATTTGAATTTTGTACATAAAAACTATTAATTTTGAAATTTTGAAACTATTTTTGACACTCCAAACTATTTGCAAAAATTCCAAAATATTTTTCTAAAATTTGTAAGGGAGGGAGGCTTACGGTTTGAGTACCTAGTTTAAGAATCTAGGGTTTTTGGTTAGGGTCTTTAAATTTTTTGAAAATTATGGAAATAATTTAAATTCTAAAATAAATTTGAATGAGATAAATGCATAAAAATTTATACAAAAATGATAATTTTGAATTTAAATTTTTGCACAAAATTTGATGGATAAACCCTAAGGGTACCTAAGGTTTTAGATTTATTCAAAGTAAGTCAGGGTCACTAGATGTTTTATTATTTTTTGGAATTAGGATATAGTTCCTAAATAATAAAGGGTCTGGAATAAAGGGAAATGTCAATCAAATATAGTAAAATATAGATATTGATCAAAATAAATCACAATTACATAAGGAGAGAAATAAACTTATTTAGAAAAATAGGTTGAAATAAATGTTTTAGAGGTTAAAATATTATATATAGGACTAGGATAGTGTCACAAATATAGATATAAATTTTGTTTTATGAAAGGATAGGAGTGCCAAAATATGTCACCCTAGTGTCTAGCACTATAGTCCTTTTCTACCTCTATTATCTTGTAGGTATGAACTTTCTAGATTTTATCCATTATCTCAGTGTGAGCCTGTGTACAAAGTTTTGGAGGTTGAATTTCAACATAGATTGTTATAGGTCTATTTAAATCTCTAAAACCTAAGTTTATCTACACACATGAAACAACAAATACATCAAAATCATAAGGGGTAAAAACTAGGTTAGGGGAAGTATGATTGAATGATCAAGATCCCTTATTATCCTAATCACTACCTAAATTAACCCTCAATTCTAGGGTCTCAGATAAAGTGTAGTTCTCCCTTAGGGAACGCACATAATTAATGAACATGGTAGATGTAAGAATGAAATTTTTCCTAGGCCCTTCCTTGATCAAGCATGCATGTCTATGTATGATGCAAAATGTTGAGCTATATCATTGACTAATTTTTATTATGTAATGTACCAAAGTAGTAAGTGTTAGATATAAAATTCCTTATGTATTAATTTATATAGGAGATACTTTATTTTAAAATTGGGATATTTATTCACATTGTGCCAATATTGGAAAACTTAAGGATGAAGCTAATAAAAGGGCTGAGACTCATTAAGTGAGTGAAATTGGCCATTGAAGCTCAAAATGACCTTGGATAGGAGTGTTAGAAATGGACACTGTAGGGTCCATCACTATATTCCAATCCCAATGCTCTTATCTTATAGCCTCAAGACCTAGGGGGATTGAACAAGCATGAGAAATCTGACCTAGCTAAGGTGGAAAGAGGTTTTAGAAGTCTACAAATGACTGGTAATAAGTGAAAAACTAACTCAATCATAAAACAAGACCAAGATGAATAAAATGAAAGACATGGATAAATTTGTACAAGGCTCATATTCTCCAGTTAGAGTCTCCTATGAAAGAATTATGAAAATACATGTTTGTGGTTTCTTGACCAATTTAGGGTGTATATAGATGCATATCATGGGTAATTTAAAAAAAGTACACTATCTCACCTTGAAAATTAAATCATACTACTCTTGGGTTGATTCTAATTTTATCCATGGTAATCCTATTCTATGTAGAACTGTTAATGAAACATCACCAAACAAGTTTTAGATACCAATATTAAAAAAAAATTAATGGACATGAAGATCCATAAATATACCTTATTTTTTTTAATTTGATTAGGTAAAACTGGGTTTTAAAGGGATGTAAAACCAAAAGAGTGAAGTACAATAGGATTAACAAGCCAAACCCAAGGTTTTAGAGCTAAAAAATAAGAAACAATAGGAAAGTGAAGCAAATGTCCCAAGAATGGAGTGGAACTAGAAAACAAGAGTGTTTTAGTTATGCAAAGCCAAGGGTTTTAAGGTCTCATAACTACAAGAGCACAAATAAGTTTTTATAGATAGAAATTTGAATGGTGAACTCCCTTTGTCATTTCTTCTCAGAAGGTACCCCAAGAGGTCCACCAGAGAGGAAAATCTTCTACCATTTGGGTCCTCTACACAACCATGCCAGGTTTAAATAATTTATAAAATCAATGTCCAATAAAAATCCTGACTCATATAAAGTTGCAGGAGTGGCAATTGCCAACATCTAAGATTTGAAATTTAGAATCCCAAATCCAATAGGGTAGGTGTGATATCCCACATCCCCAAAGAGGAATATAAAGTTTAAATTTAAATTATTGAAACTCAAACTCAACAAAGAATGCATTTTTCCATCTCTAAAGAAGGAAAATATAGAATTTGAAAACTTGGAATCAAATCCCCATAAGGTAATAAAGTTAGTTCTAAATCCATATAAATAAGCCTTGCTAAGTCCAATAGTCCAATTATCATGCTTGAGCAAAACCATCATCCAAAATTTGATATCTAAAAACACATCTTTTTCATGGTGGAAGTGAAAACATTTAAAACTAAAAAGGTGGAAAAAAATAATGTTTGAATTCTCAGAATGAGAACCCATCAAAAAGGTAACACCAAACCAAACACCAAAAAGTTTATCACTAAAGGGGCCAACAATCAAGAAATTATGGCATGGAAAATTCAATGCCCACACATCCACATCACCTTTCAACTAGGGCTTCCAATCAAGAGTTTGCAAGATCAAATCTAGGGACAAGACAAAATAAGAAGACTAGTGACAAAATTTAGAAACCCAAGCTGAGGCAATGGTAGATCTCTAACCTCCCATAGTGTTACCAATGACATCAATTTGAAACAAAATATAGAAATATGGAGAATAAAAATTAGACCAATTATGATTCAAATTCAGTTTCTATTTAACTTGGTAGAGGTGGTGAGTCTTAGGGAGTGAAAAAAACCATGAAACATAGTTAATACCAATATAAACCATGACATAGGCTACCAATAAAATTAGACAATTGAATTCAAAATTCCACTTGGGCTTCTAACTTAGAGTTGGTCCAGTCAAAGCTAGGGTAATCACTAGAGCATAAGAATTGTTGATAATTTTAGAAAGCCGTGTTGAAGGGAAAAGAGTGAATCTCCATCTCCATGAAATCTAGAAAGTCATCCATTTACCCAGGTTGGTATAATTTATTTTATATTCCAACTGAGAACTGTAAAAAAAATAACCAGAATGTGTAGGTTGTTAAATTCCTAAGGTCTTATATTTATGCCCAAGAAATAATAGTTTTTTACCACTGGTTCTTCTACCCACCAGGTGGAAGTATGGTTTCCTTTGCTAGATAAATTGAATTTAAAGCCTTGAGGTATATTCCAATGGAATTTGCAAAGATATCTTCCTGATAAACTAGACATTCATAACCATTTTCATTGATTTCAATGTATCAATGCAAGGCTATGATTTCTTGGGATTTTTTTGGTTCCATATTTAAGAAAAGCCAAATTTGGACCAATGGCTTAAAAGAAGAGAGAATAAAATTGTTGCGTGAGTTTGGTAGAAGAGGTTTCTTTTTGGAATCCTTCTAACTGGAGGTAAAATAGGACACCATACAAAATCTATAGCCCCCTAAAATTGATAAAGGGCCATAAACCAGGGAAAAATTCTTGGGTCATAAATATAATCCCTTGATGAAGGATATGAAGTCTAATAGCCTTCTTGTAAATAAAGGAGTCTAACCAACCAAACTATAATAATATTAGAGTTCTTGCCAAATTAATCTCCATTCTTAAGAAGTCCATGTTTCTTTAGTTTCTCCTCTGATTCCCCTAAAACATAAAACAACCCTACACCGACCATATCCACCCCTAAAACCATAGGGTCAATAGATTTTTGGAATGTAATTATCTATTATATGCCAATTCCATCAAACTCTTCCTCAAAATACATTATATTCTCTTCCTCAATGCCTTCCAAAACCTCCAGGCCCTCCAAGAGTAATAGATCTTCCTCCATATTGTCTTGTGGGTCCTCCTCCAAAACCAGTAGGTCCTCCTCTAAGTCTAGAAGATCCTTCTCCAAATCCATATTTTTTAATATATAATCTAGTATATCCTTCTCTAGGTCCATCAACATATCATCTAATAGGTCCTCCTCCAAAAATAATAGGTCCTTCCCAAGTCTAGCAAATCATTCTCTAGATCCATGTTTTTGAGTAAATCATCTAGTAGATCCTTCTCAAGGTCCATCTCCATAGACTTGATTGCTAATCCTCAAACTAAAATTTGTTTTATTTATCAAATTTTTCCTTTTATATAAAAGTTATGGAACATATCACTCACAATTTGATTCTCTTACAATTATATACCAGGATTTTAGAGGAAGAGGCATTCACTCCCTAATGTTTCATTACATACATATGATGAGTTAGAATAAATATTTATCATACATTATATCCATAATAAGGGACCTCAAGTCACATATGATAGGTTGCCTTCACTACACTATGTTAAGTCAAAATAAGTAAGTTATTGCATTCTATGATTCAAATCATGTATGCAATAGTTAATCTACCAGTCAATAATTTTAGAGATAAAATACATATTTTTTAGAGGCCTCATTTTCCCTCTTAAATATAAATTGTCATATTAGACATCCCAATCACTTATTCATCTATGTTACATAGATATGACATTAGAGAAAAATGTCAGTCTAGTTGAGCCACATTTTGAGGCAAATGTTGATTTAGATATATCACAGTCATAGTCATCTAATATGATACAAGAACATAATCCACTTATGGTTAAGGAAAAGTGGAATAGAAAAAAACTAATAAAGATGATCAATAAAGATACAGAGCCAAACCACATATCATCTCCCACAATGAGTAGGGAACATGACACCAGTATATGGGCTATATAGTTTTCATATAGAGATAGGCCTCATGATATCTTACTTATATTATTAGATTTAGGGATGATCACAATTCCTCATAATCATAATCATATGGCACATCATTTTCACATAATAAGGAATAAGCCATATTATAATTATCATCAAATCAATGGACATTGGGAAAATTAATTTTATGCACTCAGAGATTGTATTGATTAGTATGTCGATAGGCATATTATAACATTCACATAAGGGGCATCAGTTTCTCCTTATCTAAGATCTCCTATATCACATTCCTCTTTTAGTGATTTATCTTAGGACATTCTGTTAAATAATAAATTAGTTACTCATCATATGAGACATGTGTTTTCTAAGACACCTACTTATGTGAGATCTCATGCACCATAGATTCAGGAGAGATGGAAACCAATTCATAGATATCAAACTACTTATCACATCATGGTGATCAAAGGTTAAATAATTTAACCACCACTTTTAGTATGATAACTGATTAAGATATTTGGAAGATATTATAGAGATCAAAACACACTTTTAGTATGATAACCAATTAATATATCAAAAATACATAATGAATAATAGAGCATAACTTTAATATGACAATTGATTAAGATATGTGATACAAAGTCTAAAAATATTGCTATCATTAGTACACCATGAGTAGTATTAATTCTAGATTCTACTTATACACCTACATAGTATGAATAGTATGGTAACTTGTTTACTCTACCATCAAGGATTTAGATAGTGCATGCTACAATCACTTGATCAATACTCACATATAATATAACACTTCTATGTCATCTATACTAAGAATTAACATTCTTAATCTAATATCAATATTTACACAAACATATACATACAAATAAAATTATTTACCATTATATAGCCTCATAATACATTTTTATATCAACACATATGTCATGAATATAATCAAGAATATACTCAAATAAATAGTAACACAATCAAAATTACAAATACCATGATGTCCATTTATTAATAGGTCCATATATATAACTTACAAATAATTTTTTTCATACAATGATACATAGTCACTCAATAATAGGAGCTTGGTTACTAGAACCAACCTCATCACCCTCACTCTTATACACACTATATTTTGATTCTCTTGTATCCCCTCTAAATCTAGATTGATATTGATCTCTATGACTACACTGCCTCTTTCATCACATTTCTACCTCAACTATTAAATTTGTATAGTTGTGCTAAATATGAATATAGTGATCCATTATCCTACCATATGCCCCATCCAGACTATTCAGTGGGGCATGGATCTAATCTATAACTTTTCACATGCCTTATCTCAATATAGCTCTACACACCTATATTATATGGTAGCAATGGTCAATTAATCAAACAAGTGGTCATCGACACATACAACCCCTATAGCCCTATCCATTACCCCATCATCCATTACATCATCAAGAATGTGTTATGTAAGATCTTATAATGAAATTTAAATGATGGTATCCAAGTAATCATCATATCCTATACCTACACACACCAACACAATACATTATATATCTAAATCAATAAGCCAATACTAAAAAAACTAAGCATAAAAATATACAATGATAATGCACTACCCTTAATTACTCTAATGGGCTTTAGATCTAGTACATACTCCATAATGACCCCATATTAAAAAATATAGGCCACCATCTATGATATCAAAACCATAATATTAAGGTATCTATAGCTCTCACATCATCTATATCAGGTATATCTATTACAACATTTCACTATGTCACTAAAATTAGATCTAACTCAGGAACTGTGGGTCTTAGTCTACTACCTAGCCTCACTGGAGCCTGAGAACTCAACCACACCCATGGTGAGGGAGGCATAGATCGGACCACAAAAACTATCATGTCACTCACTCATACTAAAATATATCAAAAATTATGGCTCATCAATCAATTTCAACCAAATATCACCTAAATTTCTCTCCTCTACATCCTATCCTCTAGCCATCCTTAAAATTACCTATAGGTTCTTCAAATAATATCTCTATTTATCACTCAATCCAACACCCATTAATAGTGAATTATGCTTTTCAATAACATTAGATATTTGCTAGTCCATTTCTCTAAAAATACCTAGGGATGTGCCTAATCCACACATGAAAAACTCTCCACTTTATCCACTACAATGTTCTCATAATCCCAACAATGTAACAATGTTAATGATCTAATCCCCCCACAAAAAAATCCTAAGTAAAATAGTATAAATAATAATATAAGTGGGTTATCATTGTGTGACCCCATGAATATATGATCCTATGATATTCTATAGACTGAATAATACCATACATCCTATATGAAATGGATACACCACTACCATCAAACATAACAAATGAATCTAGTAACATCACTAAAACCTTACATAACTAAGTAACACTAGCTATAACAATCATAGATAATAACATATCACTACTACTACCTTGACAATGAATCCCCATAGGTACATGGGTAAAAAACCTCAAGGGTTGGTATATAGATCTATCTCTAGATATTTCATGTAATACATCCTACTAACCAGTAATGGGTAATCTTAATATCCTAAAAGCATCCTCCAAAGTAATAGTAATCTCTCTAATTTGAAGCCCAAAAGTATTAGTATCATTCCATCACTCACACAATGCAATCATAATATGAAAATCCTAGGGCATCAGTGCAATTGATGACACACAACCTAAAATAACCCTATCCATAACTTATCTCTCATCATCTATCAAAGGTAGCCTATGTAAGCACTCCATCATCTAACCACTATGAAAGTCCCTCATATGTACATCCACCTAAAAAATACACATGAGACAAAATTAACATATCCTAATGATAAATATATATTCTAAAAAAATAATAAAATGAAATTTTAAATGAAAAATTTCAATATTTAACATGAAAGACTTTAACAATAAATATAGGACCATAGCCTTGGAAACTAGTATGATCCATAAACATTAGCACCATATCCCAAGACACTAGTATTTCCCTTATGACAATATCATGGACCTCCTAAAAAACCCCTAATCTATCTAAAATGACATGAAAATGATAAAAAAATATAATCAAAAATTTAATAACATGGAAAATGATGGAATCCTTACCAGAGTGACCTCTTTGTTATCCTATATAAGCACCTTCACCTCCTTGTAGTGGGTCACATTTTCACCTCATCTTTTCAACATCTTTTCTTCACTCAGAGTAACAATTATCTCAAGTTAAAAATTTCAAATGGTTTTTGAAATTAATCAATCAAACCTATTTAAACCATGTTTTAAAAATTCCACCCACCTAAGGTATGCCCTTCACACAAATTTATTTAACTATGACCAAAAACTTACAATTGTGATATCTTGAGAATTGTGTCTATAATTTTTAATCTATTCCTTATGTGTGGAACTTGATAATAATATCTACCAAAAGATACTTGTTACAATTTTATCCCAATCAATTTGACTCTATATATGAGAAAACTCATATTTTCTTAACAAAGTCACTATACACCACGTGTCTATCTTAGCATCAATTTACAAATAACTCCTCTACAATTTTCAAGATGATCAATCTAACAATCATCTTATCAATGTTAAATAGTCACTAACATGTCTAGGAACTTGATAATTCAGATTTCTAGGGTTCCATGATCTTGTTAGATACTACTTTAAATTCTTAGATTTTACATCATATTTCAACATTGTTCTAGGCTTAGATTATGACTATGGGAGCATGTATATTATACTCCATCCCTATATATACATATAGTTTTATACATAGGATAGATAGCTACATTAATTAGATATTGAGTATGGGAGCATGATTCAGGGCACATTTATTTGATCCCATAATATTTCACTAGGTTATATAGATGGAATGGAAAATCATACCATTCTCTATGCTTAGACTACCATATTTCACTCATATTTTCACTAGTATTGTCACCAAGATGTCACAAGGATTTCACCAAATTTACTCATATATCCATCTATAGTAGTTGATCCATATTTTCACTAGACCCAGATTATGTTGGTTGAGCGATAGTTTTTATCTTCAAGCACCTTTACTATCAGAGTTACTTACATATCAGAGTGGGGAAAAGTAGGGACTTTTTCTCTACATTTTATAGATTATTTGTTAGACTTAGTTCACATATCAAGGTGGGGAAAAAATAGATTTTTATTCCTCAAAATTTAATTCATTTTTTATACTTAGTATAGGTTACACCCACATTTTGGATTTTATTTTCATAGACACCATTCCAACTCTTATCCACTTCTTTGGGCAAGAAGTGGGTGAGGTTAAGAGCATATCCACATAGGTAAGTAAAATTATGCATTATTATTTTTATTTTAATGTAGTACTTTCATTACATTTCATTACTAAAATAAAATGGGGGTAAATGTCTACACCCTAAATTGGTGAAGAAAACACAAGTACTATGTCTTTTATAGCTCTTTCACAAGAAGTTTTATGATGAATGGGGGTCTTATTAGAATGGTAAATTTTTTATTTTTATGACTATTATGAATTATCTTCCCATATTTTTTCACCTTCAATGATCTTATGTCAGGCCTAGTCTAGTCACATGAGTCCCTAGCCTATTATTTTAGTCACAACCTAATTTTTTACTCACAAGATAATAACATAATCGTAGACAGTAGAACACTATGCTAGTGTCCCCTTAGTGTTATTATCTAATGGTCATATTTTTACCTTATTTTAGGTGCTTACCTTTATTTGGGTCTCTTATTATTATTTTATCTATCTTTTCATCTTGTTAGCCTAGAAACAAGAGTCTCACATTCAAATTAAAGTTCCTTCTATATAAATATCCTCACAAGGCATTTTACATCTAGAAATTACTAATTTGATGCATAATTACATAAAAATCAGTCATTAGTATAGCTTAACATTCTATATATTACTCAATATCACATATAGATCCACATGATTAATCAAATAAGAGCCTATGAAAAAGTCATTATATCATACTATGTGTGTTTAATATGCACATTCCCCAGGGGAAAACTACATGCAATCCGAGACCCCTATCATAGGGATTAGTGTAAGCAACATTTAGAATAGTAGAGGTTATATGTCATGTAATAATAATATCCCAAATCCCATTTTCCCCCTTGTTTTTTGCATTTAATTCCATTTATGTTTCATGTGTGTAGGTATTTATTAATGTTTTGAAGGAGAAACAACCAAATAATGATATAAAAGTATGATCTAAAGCTCTTGAGCACACATACCAAAAAAAATATCCCCCACAACATCCCTAGAAGTCTTAGGTCCCCTACCTAAAAAAGGACAATAATGTAGTGCATTTACTAATAGTGCAGTGTACTACTATCCCACTATTGTCACTATTGTCCTAAGGTAGTCAAAACTCTAGTTTCAAAACAAAAGGAATCCAAACTATTCTCTGAACCTATTTCAACATTAACATCATCTAGTGATGCATGATTTATTCTAGATAAGTGTATTTTATCCTTATACTTGTTTTTTAGGGTAAGAGAATTAAATATCTATTTGAAATATATATTTTTATTTACCCTCTTTACTCAATCCCCTTAACAATCTAGGGTTTACACTAGTAAATAACTAAAAATTTAAATCAATATATTATAGCTTTAACTACAATTAAATTACCTTTCAAAGTAAGGTTTTTAAATTCTCTCCAAGAGATAAATTATATGATTAGGTTAATAAATTATTTATATAAAACCCACAATACCATACGCATTAAGGATTCCATTTTGATAAAAATGGACTTATTAAATTCAAGGTGAGGATGTATGTTCCAAATTGATAGGATTTGAGTCTCAAGGCTTAGATAACCACACAATGATCTATATTATAGTCATCCAAGTGTGACCAAACTAATGTTAAAATTGAAACCATTTAATTTATAAAAGGGGTCAAGAAATATTTTGTTGAATTTGTATCAAATGGTTTAGAATGTCAACATGTAAAATATGTTATTGTTTACCCTACATGATTGTTATACCTCCATGGCATTATAGAATATAAATTTTAGGTTATAAAAATGAAATGTTTCTAAGGGATACCAATCTATATTAAAATCAAATGACATGGTATTGGGAATGGTTGATAATCTTACAAAAGTGGAACATTTTATAATAGGGAATTTGATAGGAAATACACTAGTTTTGAATAAAACATTTGTGTAAAAATAATCAAATTACATGAAATTTCTAAGAAAATAATTTAAAATATAAATACTAATATGAATTTTATATTTTTAAAAACTATTAGTGCATCATTGGGAACACAACTCAGCTTAATTACAACTTAACATCCTTAAATAGATGGGAATAAATGGTAAACCAAGTCTTAGGGTATGTATTGCATAGATTGATAATACTTGTAGGTATAATATCCTCCACTAATTGATTTTGATTATAAAAATTCTTAGATCTAAAAATTACACCATTTTAGGCCTTATATGGTATAAAATATGGGACACCTATTAGCTAGGACAATTTATAGTATAAATTAACTTTTGGGCCTAAAAACCTTATTGAAATAGAAGAGCATGTAATTTTGGAGCATTAATATTTATGTGTCACATACTTAATTACACATATTTATCCATATTAAATAACTTAAGGTTGTTGAATTTTTAAAGTGAAAATATTATTTACTAATCATGTTAACTTGATAATATATCCATATAGGGGTATAGTTATTTATATTTGAAAAGGTATAAAAATTTCACATCAATTTATAAAGAGTTTGTCCACATTATGGAATGCATTGGTAATAAAACTGAGTTAATTGTGGAGATTTTTAAGAGAGAATTAGTGAGAATAAAGAGGAGATACTAGATTCTATAAAATTTTTGAATATAATTTATTATGCTATTACTTGTGGGTTTTCACCTCTTAAGAGGTTTTCCCACATTATATCTATGTCTGAGAAATATCTTAATGTGTTATAATTTTATTAAATTTATTACTATATCTCTATAATTTTAAATAAACTTTATAAGTATTTAAATAACACATATTTGATTTTGGAGCATATTATAACATGGTACTAGAGTGAAAGGTTTTATGAATAGTTCTACAAGTATGAAATATTTCATTACAAATATTTGGCTAGAATACTACGTGAGGTTTTGTCAATCATGGATAATTGAATATAGGTTTGATATTATTTTATATTATTAAAATCGATGAATATTTACATTTAATACTCAGGTTTTCATAAAATCTCCAATAATTTTTGCATGTTTTAAACATTTTTTGAAGAAAATAATTGATATTATTTTTAAAATTATTAGGCTATCTTAAAATTTTAAATATCATTGAGATGTTTTTTAGGTTTTTTATTTGATGTTGAGAATTATTTTAAGGTAATGCTTAGGGTTTTATAGATAATATGGGCACAATCTAATTAAGGCACATGGTTGTTATAATATATAACCATGTTTAAATTCTATTAAGAACTCTTAGTTATCACAATATGCATACTTACTAATGGGACTCACCTTATTTTTACATGAAAATTTAAAATATGCATGTATTTTTAGATAAAATTCCACAATGTATAATAAAATTCACCCAACCTTTGATAAAATGGGAGATTTGGTACATTGCATAAGAAAATGTGTCAAATAATTGATAAAATTCTTGAATGAAATGTATGTTAATTGTTTTAAAAAATGACTCAACAAGATTTGGTTTTATGGAATTTCATGGTTTAAATTTATAATCATTTAAATATGCATAGTAGATAAAGTTGGCTTGTTAGGAGCTTGAAGATTGAGTTAGATATAGAAGATAATTTCCTTAATTTATTATAGACCAATCACTGGACAATTTATGCCATAATCTGAAAACTTATTTGTGAGCTTATGAATGTTTTCTATCCTAGATACTTGTGGGAAAACATTGAGAGGGGCTCATAAATTTTATTGACTTCAATAATATACAACCAATATTCCATAATTATTTTAAGTTTTAATAATTATAACCTAATTTAGAACCAATTTCAACCCATTTCTACCATGTTTTTACCTCTTGATCACTTTATAAAGAGTCATTCCAAATTGTGGAATGTATCTATTGGTAGGACAATTAATTAACTTGTAGAGACTTGTGAGGAAAAAGAAGTGAGAATAAACATGAGATTTTAGATTATTTAAAAGTTATTAACATAATTGATTATGTTATTCCTTATGGGTTTTTCACCTTTTAAGAGTTTTTCCCACATTATATCTATGTCCAATAATTTATTGTTTCATATTTTTAATTTTAAATACACTTTGAAACTATTTAAACAATAGGTATTTGATTATAGAGCGTCTTACAATAGGTAAATTTGATTAGAAAAAGGTTGGATAAAGCCAATGACATGAAAAAAATCTATGTTGATTTAAAAAATAAAGCAAGGCATTTATCAATTGTAGATAAAAAAATTGTGCATTAAATCCCTCTTAATTAAATTTGTAAAATAATCCAAATTATCATCTAGATATGTAGGATATTTCAAGGCTCTGGAATTGATTAACCCTATTATATACATTCTTAATTTCCACTAGCAGTTTCTTAAATTCATAATGTATGTCATGTGTCTTATTTGAGAAATATGTAGTTGGTCCTTCACATGTGTTTTAATAGTATTATTTATAGGTTATGGATGTAAAAGTGATAACAATATATCATCTTAGAATATTTTAGAAACACAAGATTAGCTTGTATAATAGATAAGTATTTCATTGCAAGGTCAAGTGCGACTAATATTCAAAAGATAATGCCACTTGGAATGATTATGAATAATTTCATAGACTGCTTCCACACTAATTTTTATTAGATGTGTTGAAATTATAACGTGTTTTCATGTTTTATTTTAAATAATTTCATTAATATTATGAATTTTCCAATAGGTAAGGATGTTACCTCCCATTTTCAACATATGTATAAATAATATGACATTTATGATTTGATGTTATTATTTTTTACTTTGGATTTTAGAGTTTAGCATTATTTTAATAAATTTAGGTCAGTTTGTGATAGATTAATATGTTATTAAAACACTATATTAATTTCATAAAATATAAAAATTATGTTGATTATATTTCATATTGATTTAGAGGCTATGGATTACATCTAATGCATTAATTACAAATTAGTTATTTTAAATTGTTTTAACATATTTATACATATATCCAAAAGTGGACTAACTACCCTTCTCTTAGATGAGGTGTATGTAGGAAAATTGTATTCCCTCATAGTATAATATTGAGGGAGATCATCCTAGAGAAGACATGATAAAATTCACACAAAAATGTAGTATTACTCAGTTGCAGTTGTGTGATTTATATTTGATTACCTAAATGTTTATATTTTTTTGGCATTGATCTATTTATAGGGATATTGAACTAAGAAAATTAGTGACTCTTTGATGTTTTATGTGTGTGTATCAAATTTTGGATTGATATAAGTCCACATGATTATGTTGCTTGTTATTGTTATAAGTGTTTGTCAAAGTTTGTTATTTGCATTTATTATGTCAAAAGGATACTTGTAGCCATGGAATGGAAATTTAGGCTTTGACTTAGGACCTCTAATGTGAATTTGGTAGTTTTATAACCACTTAACATTATATCATTTACATAAGCTATTTTAATAAATTTAAAAGGTAAAAGTTTGCATTATATTAATAAGCCCTAAAATGATGACAATTATTGGTAAAAGTTATATAAAGGGAGTGTTTAATGTTTTTTTAAAACTATTTGACCACCTTGGATGTTTAATATGACATTACCATTATTGATATTTTGAATGAGTACCCTACTTTATAAAAACTAAAACTTTGACCAGCATGAGTGGTGGGCATAAATGAGTCATTATAAATAAAATAAAAATGTAATAGTTTGGGTCAATTTACATAATTTTTTAAAAATATGATTAGGTTTTATGTTATTTGTCATGAAATTTAATAAGTTCATGTTGGTTCAAATCTATAGTTTTTATATCATGAAGAACTCTCATTAGAAAACCCTAAATGAAGGGATCACATTTCTTTGTATAGTTAAAAAAAATGAGTAATGGGTTTTTATTCTTAGTATAAATCTTATTATCTTGGACTCTTTGATAGAAACAAAATGGTTGTGCAAAGAAGTAGGCATGAAAGGCAAAATTTTTGGTGGTTTATCGGTCTATTACATGGAAAAGAACAAGGAAAAGAGGTATATGAATTGGAATAAAATAAACAATGTCTTAAATTGGGTGAAAGTTTTAGAAAATAGAATGAAAAAGAAGGTGAGTGTGAGGGATAAGAGAAAATATTGGAAAAGTGGAAACACTTGAAAAGAATAAATATTTAATTTTTTGTTGATTTCATCCATGTAAGTAATAAATATTTGAGATTTATTTTTTGGGATTTTAATTTTGAGTGTGGTATGTTGGTTTTAAGTTTACATCGCTATTCTCTCTCTCTCTCTCACACACACCACACACACACACACAAATGATAGATATATTCTTTTTTTTCCATGGTCGTTATCTTATTTTAGCTCTAGTATCTACAAATTACATACCATATGGTTTTAGCTTCATCTATCCATGAAAAAAATGAGTTGTAACTGTACATTCCTTTTAGGAAATAGGTGTTTTAAAACAATTAAATTTAACTATGTTTTTTAAAATTGAGATTTTTAGATATCATGATTTTATCTCTTGATTGTGATTTTAATGATTTACATAGGCCATTATATTCATTTAATATACACTTAGATATAATAAAAACCTTGGTAATTCATAATTTGTTAGGATCTAAACATAAGAAGGGTATTTTAATGATTCTTTTTAATTCATTTTGATGATATACTTTTTAGATTTTATTGTTGTTAGTATAAGCTATTCACATATATATACCTATGGGAGAGATTTGACACTCACCCACATGTATATAGAAGTAGTCAATGCCTATACAAATTTTTTATGTTGTTTTTAAAGATTATTATTAGAAGGTATAACTCTGAAAATCACATAATATTTTAAGATTAAATATCCTCTTCTCCAATATGTCCTATACATAGAAGCATGCAGGTAGTTTGCAGTTTATTTATTATGGTAGTGGGCATGAGATCTTAGAAATTCATTATTACATATATATTACTTTATTAAACTATGTTTTGTACATATTAAATTTTCATTAAAAAGTGGAAGGAAATTGATTAGAAAATATATGAACTAAGAGGAATGGACCATAATTGATTTTAGAACCCCAAGTTATCAAGATGTTATGATATTATTGAATTTGTGTTATTATCGTGTAATAAAAAGCTTGGAAATGATTTTTTTATTATCTCTTTAGAAAACTATGTTTATGTTTGTCCATTTATAAACCTATAGGTGGTGGAAAAAATACCTATAGACTTGTAAATATAAATGGTATATGAATTTTGTATTGATATATTATTAGATTAGATAAATTGTATCTTACACCATTGCTTTTATATATCATACCACCCTCAGTTTGGATATAAATCCTAGTGTTTACACAAATTTACCAAATTAATAATATATGTTATAAGTGTAAATTATAGGTAATAGGATATGTATATTATGAGGTTAATAGACACATTATCAGATATATTCAATTAGCGTAGCTTGTCATAATAGATATTGTAGTTATATGGACTAGTTTTATTCAGTATTGTAGTATCTTAAGGACTTATGTGTGTGTGACATGATTTTGATGCCAATATCAATCAATAAACATGATTGAATGAGTATTAAAATATATAATATATTATTATGTGATTGAAATATAATAGATGTGTATTATTTGATCTTGAATTTTCTATGTTTTTTAATTTAGCAAAATGATTTTTTTATTTATCTATCTTAAAGTGATTAATTAATCTTAGAAAGTTTTTCAAATATGATTGAAACTATATTATTATTTTTATTTGGTAAAACATAGTAATATCATTTATTCTTTCCTGAAGGATGATGTGTGATAGACATAATTCCTAGTCTTAAGTCACACATCATCAGTCTAGTAAGAATCATAATGATAATAAGCTTTCATGTAAATTGAGATAGATTCTTGAAATTTTAATACTATAAATTATTTATCCAAAGTGAATTTATATATGTATATGTTTCCTATCCACTACAATTTCTTTTTTGCATGATTTTCTAAAATCATTTTATATAGGGGTGTACCTATGATATATATGACTAGTTACATGTAATAAAAAATTATGCTTTCACATTTTTCTTATATGGTTTTGAATGTCCACATAGTCATTATCTATCCCTTCCTTAAGGTAAGGGTAACTTCTATTTTGGAGGTGTGTGGGAGAACATTGGTCTGTTGTTGGAATAAAGTGCTCAGATGATGCTCTCGCTCCTTACATCTAATATAAACCAATTAATAATGCTTAACCAAGGCTGATAAACTAATTTGGAGTTATATTACATTATTTAGTAGTATTATTTTATATTAGATGTTATGTTTTAATTATCATTATATCAGAGGAAGTTGACATTATTGTATAATCATTATTACATTTTGTGTTATTTTAATATGTGATGAACAATATTATATTTTAGATATTTATGTTTTGTTTTACCTTGAGTCTTAAGAGGCCTATTTTTATTTTAATATTATAATTAATTAAGTATAATAAATAATCTATTTTTTACTACTTATTATTTTATTATAATTATATAAATATTTTATGGACAAGTTATTGCATTCTTTTAAAAATGAATAGTAATTTGATTTAAAAATAAATGAAAATGTAAGTTTTTCCTATGTAATATAGAGAGGTTGTAACAAGCTTCATACCCACAAATTTTATATAAGTCTCATTGATACTATATTATGTACATTGATTTTACTCTACCTATTTATCCTAGATTTACTATATCAAGATGTCCATCTCCTCCATACACCCAGACACATGAAAATAACTATATTCAATAATTTTATTGTTAAATATCCTCCATATTAGGGTATCTCATTTTTACTCTTAATTGGATTATATTATGGAATATAACTTATCACATCCTCCAACTTTCACTCTCTCAGATTCATCATATATTCATATTGATCCTTACATGATAATATCATTCTATAGTTAACTACATTTGTTACATATGTGCTTTCAATGATTATAAGAACTAAGCTTATTTTTATCTATTTTCTATTATATGTTTAATATTTATTATTTTTATATCAAAAATTTTTAGGACCATCCCTCACCTTAAAAGAGTTAATATATCTAGCTAATTGATATATTCTACCACCATATTCCTAGATTTCTAGATTTTAGATATATAGATTTCAAATATTCATATATAATTTATATATATAATTGATGTTTTTATTTATATATCATTTACCTATTGAGAACACTTTTATTATATTTAATAAGGTATAATCATAAATTTTGTGAAAATATGATCAATAAGTGTTCTCATGGTAAGTTTCATGTGAATGTAAATGAAAAAACATGACAATATCACAATGCCCTAGGTTCAATAGTGAAAGATTATTAAAACAATATATTTCATGTTTAAAAATGACCTAATATTCATTAAAAAAAATACTTTGAACTATCATAAGGCTTATTAAATTCAATCTATTACATGTAAATTTAGATGTTAAAGAATATCAAAGGTGACATGTATATCTATATATCATTTTTTTCTCAAATAGCAAAATTTTAATATTTATAATGAAATTAAGAAATGATAGTCATCTTATAAGGAAATAATTCATCCCCATATTCATAACAAATTTCAAGTAAATAATTCTCACATATCACCACACTAATATTAAATTCAACATTTCATAAGTTTTAACGACTACATATATAATAAAGTGACATACTAAAATACACTGATAGTTAAACAAGTATATAGTACACATCAAGACTATGTATGTATCTGAGTGCATGTTATAACTTAATAAATGAAACTAAATTTCACATCCATATAAAACCTTGAAAATTAAAATAAAAAGTGACTAGATTTGAGTTTGAATACATCAAACACCATATATCCATTATAAATACTTTCTTCAGTATGACAAATTCATAAATATAAAAAATATGGAGATCAAGATAAAAATAGAGATAAAACCTTATTTTTTTCTATTTTTCATGAATAATATCAAACAATGACTTATTTTATCTTTAACAACCATGTTTAGATTAATATAAATATGCTAACATCAATAGTCTAGATATTATCCCAATAAGTGAGCTTTAAGGCCACTGTGAATCATTATAACCATTGCATATTAGTAATCAAGAAATATTAGTAAAATCCAATAAATATCATAATCACTATATAATTAGTGAATAAAATGAAAATGAGTATTGTGAGCCCTTTATCGATGGATGTTACCAACCTTGACCATCCACATAAAGACAATGCAATCAACTAAAGAAGATGAACAATGAAATACAAGTGTGAACAATGTGTGTGTGTGTGTGTGTGTGTGTGTGTGTGAGAGAGAGAGAGAGAGAGAGAGAGAGAGAGAGAGAGAGAGAGAGAGAGAGAGAGAGAGAGAGAGAGAGAGAGAGAGAGAGAGAGAGAGAGAGAGAGAGAGAGAGAGAGAGAGAGAGAGAGAGAGAGAGAGAGAGAGAGAGAGAGAGAGAGAGAGAGATTTATAAGAATTAAATAATGTAGCTATATGTTTTGTGAGAATAACACATTTATGAAACAAATACCAGTACAAATAAAAACACACATATAAGGAAGGAATAAGAACATATATCTTCAATTCCACTCTCAACCTAAACACACACATACATAAGTAAACAACATAAAGATAATAAAAACCAAAATTATTATTTATGATCAAGTACCTCCTATTCATATAATGGGGACCTTACTTTCTTCAAATTATAAGATGTCCCAATATACGAATCATACTAAATCATCTGAATGCATATGTATTTGACTTAGTTTGACCATACTTGTGCTCTTGTGTTTCTTGGTTAATTATATGTTTTTAAATAGTAATTGACACTTAGAAAGATTTTAAAATTGCAAATATTATTCAATTTTTCATTCAAATAATGAATTTTTAATCATTTGTGGTTAAAGAGTATGTAGATAGTCTTTTTCCAAGGAAATGTGAACTGGATATCCAATGGACATGAACATGAACTTCATTAAAAATATTAATGATATAATATTATGTTGTGTTTAAAGTATTTACTTGAATATTTTTTCTTTAAATTTTTTAAAATATGTTTAAGATAGTTTATGACATCTTTTAAATTCTAACTCAATCTTAACCTCGTAGCATGTCAAAATTTAAGTAGCAGTTTGTGATGCCTTATAGAATGTCAAATTTAAGACTATGGATTTAAAGGGACATGTGTCCATCTCAACAAGATTCATAATGACTTAGATATTTATCATGCCTCATATAAGATGATTGAATTAAATCTACCAAATTCATGAGCTACATGGTATTATCTAAAGATATCAAAAAAGAACTAGCCATTATAATTCAAATATTAAGGCTACGTTTCAATATCTTAGCCTTCAAGATAAATCCCAGTCAATCTGAGCTACCATGGATCCCATTACAATCTAGAATCCTATAAGATACTATCATGTGTCTCAAGTAAAACTAACCAAACTTGATTAGACTTTCAATGTGACATGTGTCCCCTAAAGATTCAATCAAAACTAATGTATGTGCACACCACATTACATTTATCTAAATATTACAAGGGATTGCAAGGTAGACATTTGGGTTGCCTAAAGCCATCTAATCAAGGCTTGATGGTATACAACTATCCAAGGATCCTTTTGATAATTCATGTGTCATATGTCATTCTCACATTGATTTTATCTAATTTCTACTAGATTGCCTCTAAGAGTGATTCATGTCCACCTTAGACCCATAAGATGATGTTGTGTGTCATTCCTGCAAAGGTATATTCCAAGTTCTATGAGATCACCTTTGATAAAGACATGTGTCTCCACCTGGGCTATGTGATTGGAACTAAGTCACTAAAAATTGGTTGAAATCCTTATGAAGGTGACACCTATTAGTAAAACCTATGATAGCCTTTTAAAGGCAACATCTATTATCAAGGTACAAATAATTCATCACACTAAGATGCATTTTGAAATCTCATGAGTAATCAAAAGGTGCCACATATCTAGACTTTGAGTCGACTAATTACTTTAATCACATTCAAATCCCAAAAATGATCTAAGATGATTACCACATATCAAAACATAAAAATATTTAGCTTTAAAGCTAAAAATGACAATGGATCAAATTCAAATTAGGGTTGAATTTGAATTCTAATGTAATTAAATGCCAAAAGCAATAAGTTTTAAGTTTCTCTAAATAAATGTAAAATTAACAAGCTCACCATTAATACATCATGAACCAAGATTGCCATCAACCTTGCACTATTTAGGGAAATCTTACAAAAGGCTACTCAACTAAAATATTATTATTATTATCTATATTTGCATTTTAATCTATACGTGTTTGTTTTCCTTGCTATCTATGTTCTCCTAGTGTGAATCTTGATCTTTTCATAGATTGCACATCGACCACCATTGTTAGAGCTTGAAATTTGTAGAGATATACAAAAGGATATTGGTTTATACCTATAATATTATATATATGGAATAAATATGTACCTTCACCCTAGGTAATATTGTCTTTATAAAAAATGATGACTTCTTGTTTCAATATGGAAACTCAGTTATTTTCAAGGACATATAATTCATCCTCAAGGCCATAAATTCAAGGGACATGCATTAAAAGAGAATTTAATTCATTGTAAAAGTAACTAGGGAAGTCAATGAGACTAAAAAAATCACTCATATAATTTTATTATCTTCGAACATACTTGTAATCAATGTTACTAGTCTCCACAAGGTTTTAGTAAAGCCAAAGGTCATGTCATGTACTAACCTAGTATATATTATATTTAGGAGGTCATGATATGTAGATGGGTTGCTCAAATTAATGAACCAAGGGATCCCAATCACCTTCATAGTAAGACCCAAATTTTAAAATTATTATGACCTACCTTTCCCATAGGTATAATATAACTAGAGTATCATCGATAGCTAGTACAAGGTGTAATCTCTAGATAAAGTCCTAACATCATGGGTGATAAACCAAAATGGAGTTATTATAATAGATGACCAAGGAAAACTGCCTATTCAAAAATTTAGGTAATGATTTATGATTAGCCTCTCTCTCCTCAATAGAGTGTTCAATAATCCTCGCATTGGCTACATGGACATCAGGACCCTTCCATTACTATAAATCATCATAAAAGACTAGTAAATTCCCCCACATGGGGATATTATTATCAATAACCAAATATATGAAATTAATTTTAATTATAAGAATTATGATCCATTATTCATGATTAAATACCTTTTGGACATAATTTACATAATTTCCCAATTAGGTTTGAATTCATGGTCCCCTGAGTGACCAAATGTTGTGCCCCAGTTATTCTCTACAATGCACATTCATTACTTAAAATGCAACATCAAGGTAATTATAGAGGAGTTCTACCCAATTATATATAAATAAATCATTTATTATGATATCCCAAGGGTTCCCCTAGAATTTATATATACATTAAAAGACATGGGTTACTACTGACTATACCCATATTACATAGTCATTAGGATAAAGGAAGTGATTGTAGATCTTCTCAAGGTACCAAGATATGTGTCAATGAATTTGGTTGAGGAGGATATGGCATATCAATTATTCCATGGATTTGATGGTATCTTTAAATATAAGAAGATAGTCCCCCACAAGACTCTTTACAATCTAGGAAGGACTAAGATCACAAAATGGTATGATATCATTATGGATTCAAGGCATATGGACACATACCTATTATCTAAGGATTATTTTAGACCTTGGGACCCAAACAATGTCATTTCCAAGCACCTCCTCAAATTCAACAAAGATGTGGATATGGAGTATAATCATTAAGAAGAGGTGCATGAATAGATTTACAAGGATGCCATGAATGATGAGGTAATCCACAAGAATTTGTCTAGAAAGAGTATCAAGCTGGATATGAGGACAGATAGATAAAATAAAAAATAAGACATTATAAGGCCTCAACCACCACTATCCCATGGAAGTGTGTTTGATGTAGATTATGAAAAGAGGAAAGAAGATGAAGAAGAAGAATAGGTTCTTCTCATTAATAATATACCATGTAGACCTCCACTATAAGCTACTTCAAGTAATCAGGGCATGCCTCCAAGTTTTGATTAAGGAGGATTAGTTAACCACTATGACCCCTCCCAAGGTTTTACATTTGTCTCTACATATACCATGGAAGTTTCCCTAGAGATCCTAAGTCAACATAATCCTAATATCATTAAACTTGAATAATTGCATCAAAGAATTGAGCTCTCAATGGAGAAACTATAGACATTATAAGTGAGAAATATTAAAAAATTTTACAAAAGAAATAAATATCCCAAAAAAATCATGAGAAGGGCAATGCCTCATCTATAATTTCCCAAATCTCCCACTATATCACCACTACCTTCTTTTTCAACTT
The DNA here is from genome assembly GCA_037957365.1 of Torreya grandis. NCBI lineage: Eukaryota > Viridiplantae > Streptophyta > Pinopsida > Cupressales > Taxaceae > Torreya > Torreya grandis. The sequence continues at coordinate 652,012 of JARHVA010006158.1, forward strand.
CTTTTGCCTTACTTCTACTTCCACTTCTATGTTTTCTCCACCCACCATTACTTCTCCATTGGATCAATTATCTTCAGTTTTCATAGCTACCTCTACCCAATATTCAATGGATACTAGCATGAGCCAAGTTAGTACCTACTTTGGATTCACCTTCCCCCAGTTTATTTTTCATGCCACTACACATATGGCTTCTTCCTATGAAACTATAGTATGTTACTCGCTTGATATTGGTTCCCTTACCCCTATAAATCCATTGACATATAATTCAAATAAATTCACCATTTAAAAGCCTCTCAACATTACCACAACTACTAAAATGAGTGTGCCTTCAAATTTAACTTCATTCATTCTTAACATAGGACCTACCAAATATTTATTTGATGTAATTGGGTACCTAGATCAAACATAACTATACATCCTTGCTATAGCCTTGGCCTCTTCTTCTACATAAGCATCTCCATTATAGCCACCTCCCACACAACCAATACCTATTATTTCCCCAAATAAGGTTGGAGATATTATATAGGCAACAAGGAAATATTGGCCTCAATTATTCCTCTTTTCATGCCAAGTTTGCATGAGGTTTGATGCATCCATTTGAACTAGGAAGAGGGTGGCGAGAAGGCAAGTTGAGAAACCACAATCCAACTCAGCTATGGTCCATGAGAGTGAAGATACCTTCTTCAATTTGACAAGGAAGAGGAATGTTGGCCTCGAAGAGGTGGAAGAATATGTATAGGACCCTATGCTAATAATTACATTGATGAAGGGGTGAAATAGGAGTTAAAAGGGTTAAAGGAGAAAGCATTGCCAACAGTGCTAGATGGAACTATAATTCATATAATAAACACTGTCATTAATTTTTTCAACCTATAAAAAGTCATTAAGAGTAGTCAATAAAAGGGGACCCTAAAATATAAGGTGGTCGTGAAGCTTAACCATAAACTTACACTCTATGATGTGAAGTTAGAAAACTTGCTAGAGTTGCAAGAAGTAATAAGTTTATAGACCTCAATTTTATGCCATTTAAGGAAATTATTCCTACACAAGCCATCCTAATGAATATAAGAAGGATCATAAAAATATGTTTGGATAAATTTAAGGATGAAACTACATCCTTGGAGAAGATTGAGTTTTAGATAGCCCTCTTGTTGAAGGATTTCATGGTCACTATGGTGACCAAGCCTGATATCACCTTCATAGATGACTTGGAATTCATGGATTAAATGAAAGTGCTTGTTTCCAAATTACGGTAAGGTGTATCTAGTGTAAATACTAATATCAAGGTGATGAATATTATGGTGTTTACCAATTATAGGATTGAAAGAGCATATGAAATTGAAGAAACACTAAGGCCAATACTTGTAGAGCATAATAGGCTCATCTTGGAGATGCCTAGCTTGTTTCAACCCATTATCCTAGAGTCTACCCAAATAGACCAAGATTAATTGGCATGTGTATAATTTTTAATGAATAAATAGGTGGAGAATAAATAGAGACAACAATAGAAAGTTGAAAAGAATTTCCCTTTAGTACCATTGGGTATATTTAGTTATGTTGGGTAATTTTGAATTAGGAATATTCCATTGTGACATTTTATCCACTTGATATATTTGGGTACCTTTTATGGGCCCATGTAAAATTATCTTAGGCATCTTTGTGGCCTATACATAGGGGTTTCCCCCCTCATTTTTAATCAAAAAATAGTTGTTACAATAATTAATGTAAAAATTCAAAGAATTCAAGAGTTTGTCTGAAGTGCTTTATTGTGTGTGTTTTGTGATATATGATTCTCACACTTATATATTATTAATAGTCTATTTTATGAATGATAATTTGTTAATAACATTCAATATATGCATCTATTATTTTGAGTTTAACACTATGTTGGCAAAATAGTTAGTATATTTGTTCTATTTTTATTTTATTTGTAACTAAATGTGCTTATACAATTCATTGTGAGTGAGTAACTTTTGTGTAGTGTATGTATTTATTTAAGTGCATTTGCTTTCCTCTAAATTATCAAATTCATTTATTTATATTTTATAATTATGCTAGAGTTGGTGAATGTTAGTTTTATGTGTTTTTTCCTTAGAAGTTAGAAAAATTGGTACCTTTGATCATCTTAAGCAAATTCTCTTTTTTTACTTACCCTAATTACTCTTGGATCTACCCACAAATCAGTTTATCTTAGTTCATTCTATAAATATCCATTGTTTGTTTATATTTTGGGAACCAATTTGAAAATCTTAGAATAATTTCATTAAGATTAACAAGAACAAAGTGTCACTGCATAACATCTATTATCCCTTCAGTAGGGTTTTCTTGTAGACTTCTAAGTGGTGACCATATCTCTATTATTTATGTTTTTTATAGTAGTAATTATGTTAAGAACTCAATCCCCAAGCCTTTAAAGACTCAAAAATTGGTTTCTTAATTCCCCCTTATTCCCTAGTGATACAGGGAGCACAATAAGTGCATCAACAAGAAGGGAAAAGATGGTGATAGAAGGAGAATCATTATACAATTAATTTCATGCACCTTTGTATAATTTTAGTGTATTTCATTAAAAATAATTCATAATCATTTCAAAGTACATAAATATTATTAGATAAAAATAAGGATTTGCATTCTTCACATGAATCTTTGCATTCTTTACATGAATATTTGCATTCTATGAAGGATGTTATCAAAGTTAGTGTTCATTTATATATATTTGATAAATAACTTGGATATTTTTATAAATTTATGCAAAGATAAGTAAAATACCCTATATTTTAATCAATTTCAAGATTATTTTTATCATCTTTGTAAATATTCACATAAATTTGGTAAATAATCTAGATATTCATAAGAATTTGTGCAAAGGTCAATCTCTCAGACCTTGTTTGCACTAGTCTAGGCATCTGAGACCATATTTACTCTATTTCATTTAGAATTGAATAAATATTTACATAGATTTGTGTTTAAATATGTTTTAAAGTGCTCAAGCACTCTTAAATCATTAAATAGGTATAGAATTATTTGAAAATATTGGTTTAACACTGATCATTATAGGCTAACATGTAGGACTAACAACATTTGTGTAGGTACCAAAAAATTTGAGGTTTCAAGGCTTAGATCCTCAAATATGAAGGTAAATCTAATTGATATAATAAAATTATATAAATATTGTCTAATATTCATTATATTTGAATCTTATGAGGCCATATTTGAAGCTCCTTTGATCTTAGTACCCATTTTACATCCTAGAGTTCCCGAGGATTAGAACTAGGTCCTGATCTAAACCTAAGATCCCTTTAAAGTCCTTAAAAACTCATAGTAAAGATAGAGTAAACAAAGGTAGACATATTAATACTAGGAACCATCTAAATTCCCCATCTAAACAAAATTTTCAACCCCTTTTGCTAGTCATGGCATGGTTAGTTGGTTCATCATTAATGTCCTTGGACCTATGCATGATCTACCAAGAAATCTAGAAAGGTACTTGCTTGTTTTTACCCACATCAGTAGAGTTATTATTGAAGAACACATAAATTCCTTTAAGGTATCTTTGAGGTTGATTAATGTGATCCAAGAGGACATTATTTATCATATCTTTATTTTTACATTTTGAGATACTGCATATGATTGGTTCCTCAGCATACCTAAAGATTCCATCATAGAAGCAGGAAACTTCAATGACACTTTTGTTTCCCAATTTGATAATTCAATTAACCCAATATTTGTGTACCAATAGTTTACCACCCTCAAAATGGACTTAAAGGAGCCAATCAAAACATTCAATGCAATGTTATAAAATATGTATACCTTGATGTCCCCACCATATAAGATGGTAGACAATTAGCTTTAGAGATATAAAAGAGTGCCTTAGACCTAAAGATAGTTTTCTTCGTAATAAGAGCCTTGAATATTGATGTGTTGCCTTTAGCATTTGTTAAGGACATCCATATTGATGAGCATATTCACCTATAAGGGAACCCTACTTTTGTTATACCAAAATCTGATCAAATGATGCCTACTCTAAATGTCATACCCAACATGAACCAAAATCACCCTACATTAAATCAATTGTCAATGATTAACCAGTTGCCTTTGAGCCATGTTGCACCCAAATAGTAACTAGGATTCTTTAACCAAGAAAATGTAGGAGCACATCCCCAGAATAATCTTAGCCAAACAATGGTGCATGTAAATAAAACCAATGTTTAGAATGTAACCCAAAATAAGAACTCAACTCCTCCAAAGGGAGAATTAGACTCAATAGAAAGAACTATTTAGAAACTCACTAATGATTTCTTGGATCTCAAGAAATAGATGGGAAATATTGGAAAGAGTTCCAAAAAAAATTATAATTTCTAGATATATAGCATACCTTTCAAAATTCCTTATAGTAATAGTGATCCCCCTTTGAGAAAATACCTGAGATCAAAATTCGTCAGATGGCTTTGCCCAACTAGTGCTAATTGCACATTATAGCTAGACATGGAGAGCTAGACTATGTTGAGTTCTACCATGCATTTCAAGACATTCATAGCCAAATGGATGGGTTCAAGATGAATCCCACTAATAAAAATAATGCTAAGGTTATGATAATACTAAAGGTGCATTTAGATCCTCTGAAACCATCCACATTCTCAGGACTTATGACTTTCCTAGTCAAGATGAAAATGAACCTAAAGACAATGTCAAGGACATACATGATTTATAAAAATACTAAAGGAGTAACTATGCCTTGAAAATCAAAGGTTAGAAACCACCTATGATAAATTCCACCCCACCTAATAAAATAGATACACCCATTAATGGTAGGACAAATAATAATCCTCTACACCCCAAAGGTAAGGAGTGTCAACCAACAATAGAAGCCACCTTCACATCATCAAAGGTTGGATATAATATAGTGGAAGACATGAAGAAGATCAAGGCAAACATAACATTTCATGATCTCACTCAAATCACTAAACAATATGATTTTCTATTGAAATCATTGATTGAAAAGCCTAGCTATAGAAAAGGTAAAGAAATTCATGCAAATTTTGTAATATACAAGAGTAATTATGAGGTTCTACCATTCTTGTTGGCTATAAGGATCTTTAGTAAGATTCTTTGTAATTGATTGATTGATTTTGGTGCTTTAGCTAACATTATGCCTTTAGGAGTCTATGAAAAATTAGGGTTAAACCCAGTCAAATATAAGAAGGTAGTGGTACAACTAGATGAATCAAGAGTGAAAGTGGTAGATGACTTATTTAATATTCATATGTAGCTTACCCATGAACCCTGAATCCAATAGTTAATCAATATCCAATTTATTGACATACCTGAGGCTTATAGATTGATATTAAGTTGAGATTGGACTAAATACCTAAATGGATATATGTCCACTAATTATTCTCACATGTGGTTACCTTAGTATGTGATTCCTAACCAAATCAAGATTAATCAGGAGCCCAATATGAAATACATGATTATTGAGTACAATGCCAATAATGAAAAGGTAAATTACCAATCCGCTAATTTGGGTGTTTACACTTTGGTTACCACTAACATTTTTATAGATGACAAGGTGAAAGAAGAAAGCAAAGGTCCCTCAACATTACACTTGTATGGTGTATGAGCTAAACAAGGTTCTAGAATTATAATTGTTATAATGAATCCCAAAGGCAAATAGTATCTAGCTTCTTATATATTATAGTTGTCTTGCACTAATAATTTAGCAAAATATGAAGCTCTTATTTTAAGACTCAAATTTTCAATTAAACATAAGATTAAAGAACTATTAGTTTATGGTGATTCTGAATTAGTTGTTAATCAGGTCAAAAGTAGATACGAATGCAAGATTTATTGTCTAATAAATTATAAATTTAGAGCTTGTGATTTAATTGATTATTTTGACTAATTTAATATTGTTTCCTTGCTTAGGGAGAAAAACCATTTGGTAGATGATCTAGATTTAGCAGTAGCAGACCTGGTTCTTCCAGATCTTTTAAAATTGTAGGAGTTCACCATGGAGATAATTCCATTCCCCTTTATGCTAGACAACATCAATCACTTTCAAGATTTTGATGATGACAAGAAAATAATTAACTTAATGTGTAGTGCTATCATATTCAAATCTTGCATCATTGATGAATATGATGAAAATATTATGAAAAATTCAAAGGACAATGAGGATGGAGTGATCCAAATCAAAGAGAATTGAATCCATAAAGGCTTGATATTCTTAGAAAGGATGTTGATCCAGTCAAACAAGTAACTGAAGATAAACAACTCAAGGTGAGTAGAAAAGACTATAAGCAAGTCAACTTGGGAAGTCTCAAGAATGAGAAAAATGTTGACATCATTTTAGTTTGCACTAATGAAGAACTTAGAAAAGCCACTTCCATTATAAACAAGTTCAAATATGTCATTGCGTAGTCATATAATGACCTTAAAATATTTGATACTAGTGTGATTACTCATATTATCCCCTTGAAAGAGGCTTACAAACCATTCATACAAAGATATAGACTACTAAATCTAGTGTTGGAGCCACCGATTTATAAAGAAGTGAAAAAAACTATAGATTCAAGGATAATATTCCCCATATGACACTTAACATGGGTCTCCAATCTCATCCTAGTCCAAAAGAAGAATGGAGAAATTAGACTGTATTGATTTCATAAACTTGAACAGATCCTCAGAGAAGGAAAATTATCCCTTGCCATCTTTAGATGAGGTCATTTAATTGGTGAGGAGGTCGATAATGATGTCATTTTGTATGGTTTTTTAGGATACAACCAAGTCCTAGTGAATAAGAATGATAGAATGAAAACTGCCTTCACCAAGTGTGGAATGTTTGCATATAAATGACTTACATTTAGATTAATCAATGTAAGAGAAATTTTATAGTGAGAAATGGACTATGCATTCCATAGATTAACTAGTAAGTGTATCATTATATACATGGATGATCTAATAGTTTAATTTAGAAATAGAGATCATATGATACACTTAGAACAACTGATAGAGAAATGTAAAAGGTATGGTATTTATTAAACTCTAAGAAACATATCTTATGTGTAACTAAAGGTAAACATCTAGGACATAATCACTTGAGAAGGTATGACATTTGACCCTAACAGGATAAATGCAATTTCAAAGGGAAAAGTTCCTAATAACAAAAAAGAGTTGCAATATTTATTTGGTAAGATCAATTTTGTAAGAAAATTCATCTCTAGTTTTATAAAGATTATAAGACCACTGAACTCCATGTTGAATAAGTATGATAAGATAGGATGGACTGCTAAAGTAAAGAAGGCCTTTTAGGACATCAAGTATGTTATTATCCAAGGTCATATTTTGATAAGTCTTGATTTTAGTAAATATTTATATCTATAGTCTTTTTCTTATGATCAAACTATTGATACTATCTTAACACAGAAAGAGGATGACAAAGAGCACCCCATAGCCTTCATGAACACCAATTTGAATAATGTAGATATAAATTACCTTATTAATCTCCATGATAAACTAGGAAGTGGTCACCTTTTAAGGCATACCACCACACATAATATATTTAGAGTTAACTACTACTAGCCAACCATATTCAAGGATGCCCATGCCCATGTATGAACATGCCATAAATGTCAAGTGTTTGATTGATGAGAGACAAAGGAATCCATTCCTTTGCAACTAGTTATTGAAGCAAAGCCATTTTCACAATGGGGCCTAAACTTCATAGGAGTAATCAATCCTAACTCTTTTGTAGGACATAATTTCATGCTCACTACCATATATTATTAAAATAAGTGGATAGAAGTAGTAGCCACCAAGAATATAATAGCTATTGATGTCATCAAGTTCCTAGAAGGAAACATCATCACTTGATTCAAGACACCCCTATCTTTAGTATATGGTAATGTAACATCCTTTGCATTAGCTAAATTCACTAAATGGGTGTATGAAAACAAAATATTCATCAAGTTTGCTTCAAACTATTACCCAGAGGGTAATGGAGTTGTTGAGTCTATTAATAAAAACTTGATTAATGCCATCAATTATTATGTAGAAAAGAAACCCCAAGAATGGTAGTCCCTACTAAAATATGTTCTATGGGTACATAGAACCAGATATAAGTAGGTGCTCAAGGCATCCCAATTCTTACTAGTCTATAGATAATCACCTATTTTTCCTATCATGCTAAAGTAACCCACCTATGATTTCATGGATAAGTAAATGGAAGATGATGAAAGAATGCATTCATAGGTACCAAACATCATCCAGATGGAAGATCATAGAGATGAAACATTAAAGAATTTTATCAAGCATTAGGATGTTGTGACTATATGGTTTGACAAATGAGCTAAAGTTAAAGCATTCTAAATATCAAGCTTAGTCCTACTATGGGACAAGGCCCATGAAAAATATTGTCAACATGACAAGTTCACTCCTCTATGGATTAGACCATACCAAGTGGTAGAAATACTAGGTGAAAATGCATTCATACTCAAAGATCTGTAAGGTAATGGCTTATCATTTTCATTCAATGGGAAATACATGAAGCATTATTTTTCTATCACTATATTACAAATTCTATAAGGATAGTAAGCTTATTTAGAAGTAGAGTAGGTAGGAGCAGAGTAATTTGCTTTATTATATTTCTTTATTTTTATTTTTTTCTCACTTTCACTTTGCTTTCTTGATTTTCTTTCTTGTTTTTTTCCTTTCTTTCTTTGTTTTCCATTTTTTGTTTATTTTTCTATTATGTGTTGTAGCTTAGTAATGAGTCCTCTAGACAAGAATTCATTAACTCAATTTATTTTAATCTAATCTTGAAGATGAGAAAAAGGTATTATTGACTTAAACATTAGTTTCCTAAAGTTTGGAAGCCTCTAGTAGTGTTCCAATTAAAAAAAACTGTGTGGTTAATTAAAAGTTAGTTTTCTCATGAAAATACTAAGTCATTTTTAAGACTATAATACAATTTAGATGATTGAACATTTGTTTGAATAAGAGTTTGAATCTATGCGGACCATCATACTATCACTTAAATTCACTGAGTAAATTACCATGGTATGACTTGATATCTAAAAATGAATTACACCCAGAGCATGTCTTGACACAATCCTTACACCTATCTAATTATGGTTCCTAACCAATCTAGTCTGTGAATACAAGTTAAAAAACTGATACACCAATTAAGTGAAATCATAAACCACTTCAAATTCCATGAATGCTGATTTAGGTGATCTCTACTAGGGATATAGATGCCTAGCTGGTAATATAAAAAGGCTCAATGTGGAGCCAAAGGTATCTCTATTAGGGCTATTGACACCTAGATGGCAATAGAGCAGTGCCCAAGCCATCCCTAACTAAGAAAATCACTATTATATAAAATATAAATAATGATTAAGTCATTTCATGTTTGATGTCTTGAAACTTGAAATTCATCACTTTTGAACATAATGGCAATGGTTAAAGAACCTCTAACCACACACATAATATCATCATCTACAAGATTTAAACTCTATTTCCAATTTATAGGATTTCATTAGCTTCAAAAATTAGCTTTGATACTAAATAAAAATCATAATGAGATAACTAATTTTTTATTCATCTTTGAACAAAAGATTTGTATTCTAAAATTTTGTAGTGTTTCCCCATAGAGGTCACAATTTGTTGATGATCAAATACCCCCTATTCCTATAATGGGGACCCTCCTTTATTCAAATTCTAAGAAATAGCAATATACCAAGCATACTAATCATTTTATTGCATATGGATTTGACTTAATTTACCTATACTTGTGCTCCTATATTTCTTGGTTAATCATAAGTTTTGAAATAACAATTGACACTTAAAAATATTTGAAATATTGAAAATATTCTTCAAAATTTCATTTAAATAATGAATTTTTAATCATTTATAGCTCAAGAGTGGGAAGACATTATTTATCCAAGTAAATTTAACCTTAATATCTAATGGACATGAACATGAGCTTCGCTAAAAATCTCATTGATATAATTTTGTGTTGTTTTTAAAGCATTTACTTGCATAGTTTTTATTTAAACTTATTTAAATATATTTAAGATGGGTTATGGAATATTTCAAATATTAGATTAAACAAAATACAGAGAGAAAATGAGATTGAGAATAGCAGAGCACACATTCTACGTTCAACTAAGCATGAAGGCCTATTAAATAGGCAAACAAATGAAATACCCGTGAAGCATGAGACGGGTATAATAAAACTAACCTATGTTGGCTTGCATGAAATAACAAAGGCCGAATAAACAACTAACCTCTTAACCAAAGTGGTTAAGGAAACTAACCAAAATAAATTACCTTAGTAAATAACCTAAGGTAAATACAATAATATGCTAACACCCTCCCTTAATGACTAAACCAGAAACAAGACCAAGTTTATCTCTAAATTTTATGAACTTGTCTGTACCAAGTGGTTTGGTCATTATATCAGCTAGCTGCTCTGCAGTGGGGCAGTAGAAGAGACTGATGTCTTCATTTGTAACCAACTGTCGGATGTAATGATGGTGAACCTCAATGTGTTTGGTCCTGGCATGAAATACTGGATTCTTCACCATCTTCAAAACACTTTGGTTGTCACAAAAAATTGGAGTAGGCTTTGATGACTCAAACTGAAGATCCTCCAAAATTTTCTTTATCCACATGGTTTCACAACCTGCACTAACCACAGCTTTATACTCTGCTTCTGTTGAAGATAATGCTACTGTAGTTTGTAGTTTGCTCTGCCATGAGAAAACTCCTGAACCAAAAGTGAAAACATACCCTGTTGTAGATTTTCTTGAATCAACTGAACCTGCCCAATCAGAATCAGAATATCCTAAAAGTTCAAAATCTACAGACTTCTTATACAGTATGCCAAAGTCAAGAGTACCTTTAACATATCTTAATACTCGTTTTGCAGCTAACCAATGGACTTCCTGTGGTTTAGACATGAAGCGAGATAGAAAATTCACTGCAAAACAAATATCCGGTCTAGTGGTAGTGAGGTAAATGAGACTACCCACTAGCTGCCGATACACTGTTTCATTGACCGGAGGTGAATCAGTGTTTGTTGAAATTTTAGCTCCTGTTTCCATAGGTGTGTGAGTTGGATTAAAATCCATCATTCTAAACCTTTCTAGCAATGAACTGGCATACTTATTCTGTGACACAAATATAGTATTACCACTTTGCCAAAACTCAACACCTAAACAGTATTTTAGTAGTCCTAAGTCTGTCATGTCAAAAGTACAACAAACATCAGCTTTCATTTGCTGAATGAGACTAGTACTACTCCCAGTGATGGCTATATCATCAACATATATAATGAGAATCAAGATATCATCACCAGACACCTTTACATAGAGAGTTGGTTCCGAGTTACACCTTTTGAAACCTGACTCCCTAAGATATGAGTCTATTTTTGTATACCAAGCTCGAGGAGCCTGCTTAAGTCCATACAAGGACTTGATCAACCTGCAAACAAGATGTTCCTTACCAGGAACCTGAAAACCCTGTGGCTGAACCATGTAGACTTCCTCCTCTAGATCTCCATTCAAGAAAGCACTCTTTACATCCATTTGGTGCACCTGCCATCCAAACTGAGCAGCAATAGCAATAATCAAATGAAAAGTTACCATCTTGGTGGTTGGAGCAAAAGTCTCCTCATAATCAACCCCTTCCTCTTGTGCATAACCTTTTGCAACAAGTCTGGATTTGTGTTTGTCCAAGGAACCATCTGCTTTGTATTTTACCTTATAAATCCACTTACAACCAATGGATTTCTTTCCTGGTGGTAGTTCCATTAACTTCCAAGTATTATTTTTCATCAAGGAATCATATTCCAATTGCATAGCTGATTCCCACTCAGACTTCCCTTTGGCCTCTGAAAAAGAATTAGGCTCAAATACTTGTGAAACATCAGTTATTAGAGCAAGATTAACATGCTCACCTCTATTACCAAACTGCTTTCCGGATCTCAGTCTTCTACTTTCCACATCTTGTGGCAAGTCTCCTTCTTTTAGTGCTTCAATTGTGGCAGTATACCACTTTGGCTTCTTTGGTTGTGTTGCTGGAACCTCACAATGACCTGTATCAATTCCCTCCCTGGAATGTGATTCCACTGATGAACAAGAATCCTGCTCATTTTTCACATTATGACTAATAATGGAATCATTAGATAACAATGACTCAATATCTGAAACTTGACCAGTTGCTGTGAAGTATGGCATTTGTTCATTTACTATGACATCTCTATTTACCACAACTTTGTTAGTAGAAACATCAAGTAATCTGTAGGCCTTTGACTGATCACTGTATCCAACAAACATGTATGTTTTGCTTTTTGCATCCAAATTTTTTCTCTTTTGACTAGGAATAACTGCAAAAGCTACACAACCAAAAATTCTAAAATCACTTACATCTGGAGTTCGACCTGACCAAGCCTCCTCTGGAGTCAAATTCTCCAAAGCTTTTGTAGGACTTCTGTTGAGGATGTATACTGCTGTATTCACTGCCTCTGCCCAATACTTGTATGGGACATTTCTGCTTTGGACCATACAATGAGCCATGTCCATCACCGTCCTATTACGCCTTTCCACAACTCCATTTTGCTGTGGAGTGTAAGGTGTAGTGTATTGTCTGTGTATGCCTTCAGTGGCACAAAAGTCCTTGAACTGTTTTGAGATGAACTCACCCCCATTATCCGTTCTAAGAGATTTCACTGGCCGTCCTGCCTGTTTTTCAACCATAGCTTTCCAAGTAAGAAAGTTAGAAAAACAATCAGATTTCTTTACTAGAAAGTATACCCACTTTTTCCTAGAGAAATCATCAACCAGTAACAGGAAATAACGGGCACCAGAAGGGGTAGGTGTCTGCATTGGACCATGTAAATCCGCATGTACCAAATCCAATACTCCATTTGCTCTCGAAGCTTTATCAACATCAAATGAATGTCTAACTTGCTTCCCCAACTGACATCCAGTACATACATGATGACTATGCCGAATAGAAGGAATCCCCTTAACCATCTTAGTCTTACTCAATGTAGTCAAATACTGAAAATTCAAATGCCCATACCTTTCATGCCATAGTGAACTTGTGCTATCAACTGCTGCAAGTGCACTTTCCTTTGCTTTGATTGGATCTGCAAGCTTATACAAGCCTTTTTCACCGATCCCAACAGCAATAATCTTGTTATCTTTAGTGGTGACTAAACATTGTTGTGCTTGAAATTTTACAACAAAATCAGATTTTGAGGTGATCTCACTGATTGAAAGAAGATTTTTGTTCATATCCGGTACATACCTAACATTCTTGAAAGTATAATTTACTGTACCATTAAAACTTATATGAACATTACCAAATCCTTTCACAAAATATGTTGTACCATCTCCTAAAGATACAGATTCATTACTACTGTTATCTTCAACAAAATCCACATACCAGTGCTTATGGCATGTATAATGGCGAGATGCCCCTGAATCAAAGTACCAAGCTCGATCCACCACAGAATTACCACTGGAAGCCATGAAAGCAAAATTTGGTGATTCCTCGCCTTCACCTTCAGCTACATTCGCATGATGAGCTTTCTTTCTGGGGTTAGCCATATCATGTTGTCTTTTCCTACAATCTTTCTTAAGGTGACCAGGTTTCTTACAGTAAAAACATTTCCATTTAGATCTCTTATTACCACTTAATTGTGAAGATTCTGATGGATAGCTATTTTTATCAGACTGCTTACCCTTTTCCTTAATAAAGAATGCACTCTCTGTGGAAGTGGATGTAGACAACACTGCATGCTCCTGTCGTCTCTCCTTTTGCAATAGCAATGTAGACAATGTTTCAAAATCCAAAGTCTGCATCTCAGCAATCATGTGCAAGGACTCCACAAATGACTCAAATGATGGTGGAAGATTTTGCATAACAAGAGCAATCAAATCTTGCTCATCAACAGGTTTCTGCACTGCTTTCAACTGGTCACTGATGTCCTTGATCTGCAATAAAAACTCAGAAATGGAGCCACCTTCCTGCATCTTAGTGGAAAACAACAAATTCTTCAAATACAACACTCTACCGGCTTCAGAAGCCTGATATTTTGAAGATAAAGTTTTCCATAAATCTGATGCTATAGTCACATTTCTGACCTCTGAGATTAGATTATCTGCTACTGACAATTTTAACAACATGAGAGCCTCACGATGACGTTTATCATAGTCATTGGTAGCAGTGGCAGGCCTTTGCTCTTTACCGAGCACTATTTGATCAATATTCAGATATTCACATATTGTCAAAACCTTGTGACTCCACAAACTAAAGTTCTTGCCAGTCAATTTTTGAGAATCTGGTAGTAACAGGTGTTGAATACTAGCCATTTTACCTAGTTTTTCACGAAAATGATAAAATCGGAAAAACTATAATGACTTTTTTTTATTTTTTTAATAAAAAAAAAAAATTCCTTCTACACACTGATTCTATATTGACACTGAACAACCTTATCCGGTTTTTGGCAATAAATTCAATACCGTTTGCAAGATCACAAAAAATCTACCACTGAAACAATTAAATCGGGAAAACTACAATTCCGATTTAAAAAATTCTTTCTCCGTTGACATCCAGATAAAAAACCCAGAAAACGGTAAAATTTTTAGCTTTTCAGACGCTTCCGTGATTATTAGTCAGCGGTAGGTCCCCAATAACCCTTATTGGCTAAAGTTTTGATTTATTTCAATTAAAAAATAAAAATAATTGAAATATTAAAAACTTTAGGCTAAAAATTTTATAAAAAAATTCAGCCAATCAGAAAATTGGCCTACCTCTGAAACTTCAGGCGAAGATTCTGAGCCCGTTTCTCAACCAAATTGCAAACCGTTTTCACCAGTGTCTTAGTTTTGATTTAACTTGCAATTTAGACTTTTGTTTCGCTGAAAAAGATGAAGAAATGAATTTTTCTGATTTTGCCGAATCCGTACGGCGCCCAAGCACAGAGATAAATTTTAACAGAGGCTTCTGAGCCTCTAAAACAGCGTGTTTTTGCTTCCTTTTGGTCTTATTTAGCCTTCTGATGCTCCCTGGCAATTTTCAGACCTTCTGGTTGAGTTTTCCGAATTCCGTGATGTTTTCTCTCTCCTCGGCTCTCCACTGGGCACCTGAAGCTCCTCCCTGGCAAGACACCGACCTCTCTCTGGCTTCCACAAACCTCCACTCAGGTTCTACAAACCATAGGCTCTGATACCATATTAGATTAAACAAAATACAGAGAGAAAATGAGATTGAGAATAGCAGAGCACACATTCTACGTTCAACTAAGCATGAAGGCCTATTAAATAGGCAAACAAATGAAATACCCGTGAAGCATGAGACGGGTATAATAAAACTAACCTATGTCGGCTTGCATGAAATAACAAAGGCCGAATAAACAACTAACCTCTTAACCAAAGTGGTTAAGGAAACTAACCAAAATAAATTACCTTAGTAAATAACCTAAGGTAAATACAATAATATGCTAACATCAAAGTCTAACTCAACTTCTTACTTGACCTTTTAGGATGTAAAAATTCAATTAATGATTTGTGATTCCTTTTGGAACATCAAATTTAAGACTAAACCTTAAAAGGGACATGTGTCCACCTCACCGGGATTCACAATGCCTTAGAGATTTATCACACCCCATGTAAGACACTAAGAGTAAATTTACCAAATTTTAGAACTATGTGGAATCTTCTAAAGAGATCATGAAGAAACTAGCCATTTTAATTTAAATCCTAGGGCTACGTGTCAGGATCTTAGCCTTTGCAAGCAAGCCTAGTCAATCCAAGCCACCACACATTTCACTATAATCTAGAAGCCTATTATATGCCTCTATATGTCTAAATCATGACCAACTAAAATTAAGTATCCTTCCAAGGTGACACATGTCCCTCAAGGGTTCACCTAAAACCAACATGTGTCCATAATGCATTGCATCTATCTAAATCTTATAAGGCCTTTAAACATAGACATCGAGGTTACCCCAATCTATCCAATCAAGGCTCGATGGTATACGACTACTTGAGGATCCTTACAAGAATGACAAGTGGTAGAGGAATGAATAAAATCCCATGAGAATGATGCATGTCCCCTTTGGACCCACATGATGATACCAAATGCCATTCTTGTATTTATTCTATTTAAGATCCATTAGATCACCTCTAAAAGTGATGCATATCCCATTTGGACCCATATGATGATGCTACATGTCATTATCACACTAATTATATTCAAGATCTATTAGATTACCTTTTATAATGATTCATTTCCACCTTGGACCCATAAGATGATTTCATGTGTCATTATGATGAAGCTACATTATGAGATTAATGAGATCACCTCCAAGAGAGACACATGTCTCCACCTGAGCCATGTGATTGGCACCAAATTACCAATAGTTGGATAGAATCCTTCCAAAGGTGACACCTATTAGGTAAAAATCTGATATCCTTTTGAAGGTGACATTTATAAAGGCAAAGCCATGAGTGCCCTTTGAGATAGCTAGCTAGCAAAGAAAATCCCTAATTTCCCATAAGAGTGATATGTGGCACTCCTATGACTAATAAAAAATAAAAGGACACCTAAGATCTTTCCATGAATTTAAAAGTTCCACATGGAAGGGAATAAATAAGTCATCACACTAAGCTTCATTCCAAAATCTCATAAGCAATCAAACGGTACCATGTGTCTAGACTTTAAGCTGACTCAACATCTTAGTCACATTAGATCCTATGAATGGTCTGAGATGGTAACCACATGTCAAGGGCTGGAAATATTTAAATTTAAATATAAAATTAAAGGTATATCAAATTCAAATTATAGATAAATATTAATTTTAATGTAACTAAATGCCAAAAGCAATAAGCTCAAAGTTATTCCAAACATATGTAAAGTTGATGAGCTCACCATTAATATGGCATGAACCAGGATCTCCATAAACCTTGCATTAATAAAAGAAATATTTAAATAGGCTACTCAAATCAGCTATTTTTACCTACATTTTCATTTTAAGCTATATACATTTGCTCTCTCTACTATCTACATTCTCTCAATGTGATAAAGCTCAAACTATTCATAGATTATACCTTCACTACCATTGTTAGAGCTTGAAAATCAAGAGAGATACAAAAGTACATTATTTTCTACCCAAAATATTATATAGATGTTATAACAAGGTACCTATACCCTAAGTAATAGCATATATATCATAAATTATGACTTCTTATTCCAATATGAAAACTTAGTTATTTTCAAAGACATGGAATTCATCCCTAAGGCTATAACTTCAAAAGACATGCATTACAATAGAATTTAATTCAATTTATAATCAACTAGGGTAGTTGATGAGATCAAAAAAATACCTCATATAATTTTATTATCTTTGAACATCTTTACCAATCAATGATAATGGTCTCAACAAGGCCATAATGAAGGTAAAGGTCATGTCATGCACCAACCTAGTAAATGACATGTTTAAGAGGTCACAATGTGAATATGAGTTACTCAAATAAATTAACCAAGGTATCCCAATAACCTTCATGTTGGTATGAGGTGCACTCTCTAGAGAAAGTCCTAGCATAATGGGTGACAAACCCAACTAGAGTTATTTTAATGGATGACCAAGGAAACTTACCTATTCAATAATTCAATAAGGTAGTTAGGATTGGCCTTGATATCTTTAATAGAGTGTTTGATAATCCTCACATTATCTATATGGACATCATAACCCTTTTATTGCTAAAAATCATCTCAAAGGACTAACATATTCCCCCACTTGGGGATATTATTAGTAATAACATTATATATGTAATGAGTGATACTTGAAAGAATGGTGTTCCATTCAATATTATGAGCTACCTATTGGAAATTTTTTTAAAAACTACCCAATTAGTTTAGAATTCATGGTCCCTTGAGTGATCAAAAGTTATTCCCCAGTTATTCTATACAATGCACATTCACTACTTCAAGTGCAACATCAGAGTAAATATAGAGGATTTATACATAATTATTTATAAATTGATCACTAAGTGTGAGATTTCAAAGGTTACCCCATAGGTTTGATAGACATTAAAATACATGGGTTGCTACTAGCTTTACCTAGATTGCATAGTCATTAGGATAGAGGGAGTGATGGTAGCTCCTCTCAGGTTGCCAAGATGTGTGCCAATGAAGTTGGTTGAGGAGGAGATGGCCTATAAAACTCTCCATAGATTTGATATAATAATAAAAAATAATAAGAATATATTCCCCAAAAATACTTATTACAAGATAAGGAGGACTAATATTATAAAATGGTATGATATCATTGTGGTTGCAAGGCATAGGGACTCATACTTATTACCTAAGGATGATTTTAGACCTTGAGACCCAAACAATGTCATCACCAAGAACCTCTTCAAAATTAATAAATACATGGATATGGATTATAATGATTAAGAAGAGGTGCATAAATTAATTTACAAGGATGCTATGAATGATGAGGTAGTCCTTGTTAAGACAACTAGAAAGAGAATCGAGTTTGAAATGAGGCTAGAAAGAGAAAAGAAGAAAGAATAAACTGTAAGGCCTCAACCACCACCATCCCATGGAATTATGTTTGATGCATATTATGAGGAGAGGTAATAAGAGGAATAATAATATTAGGTTCCTCTCATTAGGAAAAAACCATGAAGACCTCCACTACAAGATACTTCAAGAAATCAGGGCATGTCTCCAAGTTCCAATCAATGAAGATAATTCATACAACATGACCCCTCCTAGGTTCATACATTTATCTCTACATATACCATGGGAGATTCCCTAGAGAGCATAATTTATCCTAATCTTGATGTCATTGACCTTGAATAATTATAGAAAGGTATTAAGCTCTCAATGAAAGAACTATAATCATTATCAGGTAAAAATATTGAAAAGGTTTACAAAAGAAAGAAAGAGCCCAATACCACAATAAAAAGGGTAATACCTCCTACATTACCTCCTAAATATCCCACTATAAGTACAACACCACTACCTTATTTTTAAGATACTTCTACCTCTACATCTACTTCCACTTCCATGTTTGTTCTGCCCACCATTTCTTCTCCATTTGCTCCATTATCCTCAACTACTAAAGCTACCTCTACCTAATCCTCAATGGATACTGGCACAAGACAAGATGGTAACTCCTTTGGATTCACCTTCCCCTAGTTTATTTCTCATACCACTGCAAATATTGATTCTTCCGAAGAAACCATAATAAGTTCCTTGTTATTGGTTCCCTTATGCCTAAAAATCCATTGAAACCTATCTCAAAGAAGTTCACCTTTCAAAAGCCACTAAACATTACCATAGCTACTAAAATAAGTGTGCCTTAAAATTTACCTTCATACATTCTTAACATGGTCCCTACCAAATCTTTATTTGACCCACTTAGGTAGATATATCTAATAAAATTATACGTCCCTACTACAACTTTAGCCTCTTCTTCTACCTAGGCACCTCCATTGTAGCCACATCCCACACAAACAACACCTAATATTGACCCAAATTATGTTAGAGACATCATAAAAGAAATGAGGTTAGAAATGCCTCAAATAGTCCTCTCTACACCCCAAGATATCATGAGGTTTGATGCAGCCACTACAACCATGAAGAGGGTGGTGAGAAGGCAAGTTGAGTAGCCATAGTCTAGCTTAGTTATGGTCCATGAGAGTGAATAATCCCCCTTCATTTTTATAAGGAAGAGGAAGGGTATCTATAGAGAGGTGGAAGAATATGTATATGACCCTGTGTCCTTCGTTCAAACCCAAGAAGATTCCATATTTTCATTAATGAAGGGGATGTGGTCGGAGTTGAAAAGGTTTAAGGAGTAAACATTACCAACAATGTCACATGACACTATAATTCAAATTAATAAACTTTTTCATCAAATTTTTCAGCCTATATAAATTCATGAAGAGGAGTTAGGAAGAAGGGACCCTAAAATCTAATGTTGTCATGAAGCTTGACAAAAAACTTACACTCTATGATGTCAAGTTAGCAAACTTGGATAGATTTATAAGAAATATTAAGTTATTAGATTCAAGGTTCTCCCATTTAAGGACATTATTATTTCATAGACATACTAATGAATATAATAATGATCCTAAAAATATGTTTGGATCAAGTTAAGGATGCAACTAAATCCTTGGAGGAGATTGAGTTTAAGATAGCTCTCTTGCTGAAGGATGCGATGGTCACTAAGGTGACCAAACCTGATGGCACCTTCATGGATGACTTGGAATTCAAGGCTTAGAGGAAAGTTTTTGTTTCCAAATTATATTATAGTATATCCAATGTAAATACTACTATCAAGGTGATGAATATTGTGGCATTTGAAAATCATAGGATGAAAAGAGAAGAGGCAATTGACGAAACACTAAGGCCATTACTCATAGAGCATAGCAAGTTCATCTAGGAGACACCTAAGTTTTTTTTCCCAATGATCTTATACTTTTCCTAAATTGACCAAGATTACTTGGCATGTGTATAAGTGTGGACTAAGAGGTGAACAATAAATAAAGACAACAACAACAAGCTGGCCAACAACCCCCTTTAGGACCATAGTGACTCTTTAGTTATGTTTTATAATTTTGAATTAAGAATATTCGATTGTAACATTTTATCCACTTGCTTGTATTTGGGACCCTTTTTTGGGCCAACGTAAACTTGTCTTAGACATATTTGTGTCCTATATATATGGGTTTCTCCCTCACTTATAATTAAACAATATTTGTTACAAGAATCAATACACAAAGCCCAAGAATTTGAAAGTTTGTTTGAAGTGATTTATTGTGTGTTTTATATGATTTTTTATTCTCATTCTTCTATATGACCAATATTTTATTTTTTGAAAGATAATTTGGAAATAACATTCAATATATGCATCTGTTAGTTTGAGTTTGACACTAGGCTAACAAATATATTAGTATATTTTCTATGTTTGCATCTTATTTGCAATTAGTTGTGCTTATGCAATTTAATATGAGTAACTTTTGCACATTGTATGATTTTATATACGTGCATTTCATTTACTCTGAAGGTTCAACTAAATTTATTTATCTTTGAACATTATGCTAAAGTTTAGAAATGTTAGTTTTATGTATTTTAGCCTTATAGGCTATAATAACTAGTACCTTTGATCATCTTAAGCAAATTCTATTTTCTACCTTACCTTACTTACTCTTGGATCCACCCATGACTCAATTTATCTTAGTTCATGTTGTAAATATCCATTGTTTGTATATATTTTAGGCAATATTTATCAAAGCTTAGAACAATTTCATAAAGATTAGCAAGAATAAAGTGTCACTACATAACATTTTTTGTCCCTATAATAGGGTCTCCTTGAAAACTTCTAAGTGGTGACCATATCTTTGTTATTTATTCTATTTCTACTAGTAATTACGTTAAAAAATCAATCCCTAAGTCTTACAAGACTCAAAATTGAGGTTCTTCCTTTCCCCTTGTTCCCTAGTGACATAGGGAGCATAATAAGTGCATCAACAATTACAAAAAGTATAAATATAAGTGAGTATCACCTAGTAAAAAAGTTAAAGGTGTAATTTTATTCAAGGACATATTATTTCCTAGTATAACTCCAACATTTTGGATTCTAAAACTCAATGATCTATGTGTACCTTATAAATGCTCAACAATAACTCTCAAGACTCCATTATTAAGAATATATATATCTATTAGAAAATAAGAAATAATGAAAATCACAATACTTACTTAATTTCCCCAGGTTTAAATATAAGTCTTAAAGTCTCCAAAAATAATGAGTTCCTTATGTTTTCTCCTTCTTTCTATATTTTCTTTGTTTGTGTCTCCTAAATTTCCAAATTTGCTTTATAAATCCATCCAAAAGTTCCCAAAACAACTCCACTATGAAAATTCAAGGTCATATAGGTTAACTATGTAAGGTTTTCCATTATTCCACCATTTGTACACTCTCCCATTCTTCTCAAACTGTGTACTAGGGTTATACCCCAATCCATTTATTTTCTATATTTTTCCCCTCCATTTATTTTTATTATTTTATGTCCAACATGATGAAAATGATCTTCATTACTTTTAACTATTTAAATACATTTTTTAAAGATTCATAAATAATCATTAATCTTATAATAGCAAGATTCATGGTAAATTAGTTGTCCTTTATAATATGTCCATATAGTTTTATATCTATGTGTGCCTTCTAAATATCATAAAATGTGCACTATATAATACCTCAAAAACATGATAGCATTTATAAAGTGATTTGAAGTAATTATAAGAATTTAAATGTAATAAACACTATGTTCTAATAAAATTTACCCTCTTCTTCTTCTATACTAGACAAGGACTCAAAACATGGCTATCATATGAAATTTTTTCTTAAAACCCCAAACACATAGAAGGTGTATCTAGAATCACTTTCATTTATTGAAGTAGTATCATTCCCATAATTATGATAAAACCCATTAGTCCTCAAATGAAACTACCTTAGAATAGGGAAATAATATAAGGTGATAAATAAGGGTACAAATAGTATATGTCTCACACATTATGAACAAACATGAAATTAAAATGTGGAGAGTATCTCTTTTTGTTGGAACAAAAAGATCTATTGAGAGGGGGGTGAATCAGTATATTAAATAATTTAGTCCTTTTTAAAACTTTTAATTCAAACTAAAAATATATTTAGAGATCACATATACACAAATATGCATAACACTAGGTATACCATGGAAAACCCAATATGGGAAAATCCACCATCAAAATAACTACTAGAATCTACTATTATAATCCATCCTCAAAATAAAAAATTTCACTGGATACAATGTTTAATGTCACCAACACGAAAGAGACACCAATCCCCTAATTTAAGATCACCTACTATAAGGAAGCACTAATTTCCTAACTAAACACCAACTCAACTTATTTGATGGCACCCACCGATTAGATCTATATTCAAATTATGGAGATACAACTCTAGATTAAAAATTTGATTAATAAATTAATCCAAATTAGTTCTCTATTATAGGTATGGTTTGTAACTACTCATGCTCTACACATCTCTCTCTTCTTTTATCTTCTCTTCTTTGCTACTCTATCTCTATGTCTCTATATTTCTCTTATTTAAAATAATTCAATAACACAAGTAGCATATACTATATCCTAGATGGCATATATAAGCATTTGATCTAGGGTTCGTACCTTTTCTATGTTCACACTAGTTTTCTAACACATCATGCTATGTTCTGTTGGACTTTAGTTCTTGTATTGAACAAAAAATTTCTTGTGTCTTGAATTCATGCTTCACCTCCATGATTCTTGGTCTTATTAATATGTTTAACATATATTGGACTCTAGTTTTGATTAACATTCCATACTAAAAATATTTGACTGATCACCATGATTAATTTCATTGTTTGTGTCATATTTTATTGCTTAACTACAAATTCCTCCACTTGAACATTGTGATGAACAAGCCTTTAAATACTGATCATTAATATTAAGTTTCACTCCATGATATAATTATACAAATTCAATTTTCTCAACTTTAAATTTCATCCATTGGGTCAAACTCTAATAGGTTCACACTCTCTATTGGATCCTTGTACACTTTCAAGATTTAATGTTTGAACTTTAAAATGCATCTATTGAATCTTTTGATCTAAGCTCCCACATGCTATTATATATTCAAATTTTCATGAACTTTATATTTAATTAAGGTTAAACATAGATCTCTTAGTCTCATCTCATTACTTCTTGAGTCTTTAGAATAAATATGCTTCATCAATCTCATCAAACTAGCTCATTCTTTAAATCACCTCTATGTCAATAAACATCAATCACTTTATCCCATTGAGTCCACTCACTCCATTATATGTTCTTTGCATGATTTCCCTATCATCATTTGATCTACTGACAAGCTCAAAATTTATCTCTCAGATTAACATTAAACTTTGACCACTTGTCCTCATCTTGCTACATCTTAAAATCTTGGAGTAAGCGTGCTTCATTGACTTCTTTAAGAGTTGCTTGAACTTTACCTTGTGAAGATTTGACTATGGGAAAATTTTTAATCTATTTGTAAGGTCAACTTTGTACCTTTATATTTTTTGCTTCAATCAACTACATGCTCTAAAATTTGAACCATATAAACTAGGCATGATACTAAAAAATCCATATGCTCATTTCTTCATGAATCCTTCATGTGTGCAAGATATAATTCCATTAATATTATCACTCAAATTATTTTTCCATAGAGACAAATATACATATAACTTCCTAGAAGGCCAACTTTGTTCTTTCATAAATTTTGTTATGCTTACTTTCATGACTTGAAATTTAGTGCATAAGATACTCTCACATAGGGGATTCCATCCATATTTTAATCTACTCCTAAAACCTTCATATTTGAAATATATGGCATCATCAAAATTCCTTCTCAAATTTTTTTGACATATGAAAATTTAACTAAGTGTGGGAAAACACTATCAAAATACCAAGGATCCCAACTTTGCACATGAATATCTTTTGTCATGATACATTACATGACTTGAGATTTCATGCATAGAAACTAGTCACATAAATGAACAAACCCATATGATCATTTTATCTTGACCCCTACATTTTTTCACTTGGATTTTCACCCTTTGAGGAGATGGAAAATCTCTCCTCATCCAAGTCGCACAATGGAAACACCTCTAGGCTTGTGAGTAGCCTAAGGATGAGGTGAATCTCTAGATAGGTTTTGCTCCCTTGATATACCACTTTGGATCACTACTACACATAAAATTTAGAGGCAAAATAGGAGAGAGATAAATTAAAAAAATATATTCTACAGAAAGTGATACACCAAATAATATGATGACTTCTAGCTAGTATCATGTTAGACTTGAGAACAAAGGACTAACAAAACATACACAACTTTAATTTGCATCTTTTCACATCAATGTTATATTATGAGGTTATGGATAAATTTTAAAATATAGGAGGAATATACAAGAGGCATTGAATAAAACTAATGAATAGACTAACTCAATTAATCCTTGACATTTCATATAACACTTCACATGCCCTATAAGAATTTTTCCAACAACAAATAGGATGAAAGAAAGAGACAACATGCTAGGGAATCCATAGTCTTCACTAAGCAAGATACAACATTAAAGTAGAAAATAATATGAAAAATCATGAATATTTGAGAAAAAATTAGTATTATTTATCAAATGTTATGAAAATAAGTAGGGCTTTGCCATACTCAAGTGGAGCATAAGTTAAAATGGCCAAAATGGCTAGTTTTTATAGAACTTGAGAGAGAGAAAGGAGAAGAAAGAAGTATAAGGGTAACAAAGACACTTGTCAAGATAAAAAAATTAGTTATTTGTACATGATAATAGGATGTGGGATGAACCATGCAAGGTTATGAATCACAAGTGTACATCTAAGTCATCAAACTCTTGCAAAGTTGCATAAAACTCCATATTCTAGCTAAAAAAAATACTTTCATGATTATCCATATTTAAACATCCCAAATATGATTATGGATAGGTATAATTATTGTAATTAATTTTAATGGTTGTATACATTCGTCTTCATGTATTGTTTTTATGCTTGGTCATATAAAATCTTATGGAAAGGACCTATCACTGCCTGTATTATAAAAAACTCCTGTTTCATGTACCCTACACACTTGTCCTCAAATTTGGATTTATTTTTCCATAAAAATCCACAAAATTGAGTGTATGAAAATTTTAAATACCCTAAATGGTATTTTATGTATCAATAACACCTTAAAATTAGTCTATTTAAAGTTTTACACCCTTCTTACCACCATGTTCACTATGCCAATTTTGACTAGATAAGATGAGAACTCCTATTTAATAAATTAAGATTTTTTACCTTCTATAACCTGCATAATGCATAAAACTATTATGAAAATCCTATTTTTTACCCCATCCATACAATTTCGTACAATTAAAATGGGTGGGGATGATCCTGAGAGAGTCCTCTACAAGTAAAAATAAATATTATATAAAAAATATTCCATTATATCATATTATAATACTCATTTTATCCATCAGGTATTAACTGGGGGTTTGTAAGGGTTTTAGGCCTATTTTCACTCTTAAGCATTGTTCATAAAATATTGGCATTGGAAACTCTAAATAATTCCACAAATACAAATATTAAGACATTTTATAACTCTTAAAAAATCCTTTGGCATTTATTCATAGTCTCATGAAGTATGTGAAAAATCAAACTTCTCTTATCGAGCTCTTCTTTCCATTTCTTGCATGTCTAGTGTTGTATCTGAGCCAAAAATGGATTACTATTGGGTTTTTTTCCTTATAAAATATTTAACACATCTTATTTACATAAATATGGATGATAAAATATTTTTTAGTGATCATATAAATCCAAATATGAATTTGAGTCCCTTTTTAGATGTTAGGCCTAATCATGCTTAGTAGGCCTATTTACACCTTAAAGCCCATCATGAGTTTTTGATGGTTCCTATAAATAAAAATGGAGTATAAAACTATATCATTATCCCATAATAATTCTCCAATATAATATAAATCATGTATATAACTAGAAGTGAAAATGACCTCCCCATTTGGCACTAGGCCTAAACCTTGCCTTTAGGCCTGACTACAACTCTAAGAGTGTAGGGTGCCTTATTGAGTTCTATCCATTTTTTCATGTTATAACATATTTATCTTAATTTTTTATAAATTTACACACCTTAATAAATTTTTTACTCAGCTCTTGGTCTTACCTTTTGTTATTACCTCTCAAATTTGCCAGTTTTTGCTCATAAGGGAGTGCCCTTTGTCTGAGATAAAATAGAGGGAACTCCCTTATTTATCCAAAAAAATGTGACTACTATAATATATTATAAAAGTCATAAAGTTTATATATAAAATTTTCAACTCTCTACTAGGTCATTTTACCCTCCAAAGGCCTCAAGTTCTAAGACAAACTTCCTTTAATGACAAACTATGTAGGATTTTTCAAGAGTGGACTTTGCCTTACTTGTTTTGAGATCCTTTATTTGCATTATATTAATTTTATATATAATTTTAAAGGTATAAAAATTATTTTGGGTATTTTTAAAACTTTCTTATCATTTCAACTTACAACATCCCATTGGTACTCCTTACTTATTCAAGCTAAGTTTCCACAATTGACTATATTTCTTACTTTAAAACAAGGCTTGCCTGTAGGTCATCATGCATGTTGGAACTTGTAAAAACCTTTAGTTATATTACCTTTAACTCTTAGGTAATTTTAAATTGGTTTTTTCTTTTCCTTTCATCTTCATGATTTTCGAACACCTAGACATACTTCTTTCTTCTCACTACCTGAGATAATCAGCAATAGTTGACTTCTTTAAGAGAAAAGTCCTACTAGTACACATTTAATTTTTAAAAATGTGATATATTTAAATTGATAAAACTTTGAGAATCACTTCCCATAAACAGGGTTAGTCTCATCATGCCTAAACCCTTTCCATGAATGATGCAAGATATTATACTAGTTGTATGTGAATGCTTTCAAGAGGTAGGTGTCTATAGGTGGTTTTAGCATAGGTGTTGATTCGTTATAGTTATTATGTTCTCCTAACACATTACAAGATCCATTTATATGTTTCTAGATTCATTTTAATCATATTCATGATAAATATAAACCAAAATATTATTGCCTTGTCATATTGAGTGTTACCTTGACTATTTTGTACCTTAGAAGGGCACCTGTAGCTGAGTTTGTATTTTTTTGGCTAAAAACAATTATTAAAACCTATTTTTTAACATTAAATGATCATTTAACATTTATTTTAACTTCTTAGCTGACCTTGGGTATCTTAGACCATTACCTGGGCACCATATTTTGCCCATTATCTGCTTAGTTACATTTTTAGGTGAGTATTTCCATGCTAGGACACCTATAGATGGTCATGGGAGATGGAGTATAGAATTAAAAACTTATAAACATGAACCTTAGATCAAAAATAATATTCCATCATAGAGATATACTTTGGTGACTCCATCTCAAACCTCCATCTTGAATTGTGTACTTCCTTATACTATTGTAGGTGTGTATTTCCATGAGGAAGGACACCTATAGGTATCTATGGGAAGGCAAAACATAGTATAAAATTATTTTATCTAAAATTTATACATTTTTAAATACCTTCCCACCTGATAAGGTGGTTTAAACATTAAAACATATTTTTTACTGCCAACTTGGAAAATAAAGCTACTCAAAGAATCAATTTATGTGGATATTATTCTTTGAAATCAGTGATTTAGTTGACAACTTAATGACCTTCAAATACTAACTTACCTTAATCATCTTCCCTTTAAACTTTTTTAAGTTCATGTCCTTCCTAGAGGCTATAAATCCTAGTCAATTATAGGCACTGAAAGTATTTGAGACTATGTATTATGATATCCCTAAAACCTAGAGGTGTTTTATTTCCTTATTTTGTGGACTAAAACCTTGAATACAGTCTTTGAAACCTTAACCAAGGTTTAAAACTTAAATTTTATAATTTTACACCAAAAATATGAATAAATTTATCCATATAACATATCAAGACTCCAAAGGAAGTTTCACCGTGTCAAGAAATCTTCCATTGAGAGTTTTTAGTCCTCTACTAAGCCACTTAGAGGTGGTTACTATCACATATAGGTAGATAGTATGAACATACTTCAAAAAACATGTGATGTATGGACCTATGATTAGTTGAATCCATTTATTCTATTCCAATTAATTATTTACAACCATGGGGTCTCTAAGTAGGTTTCAAAACCTTACTCTCAACATTATTATCCTCTTCCAAGCACCTCTAGGCACACTTCCATAGCAGACAATGAGCAGAAGTATGAAAAATGTGAATTTACATAGCATTTTATCCACTATTTTAAAGCTCACTTCATTATTTAATGTTCTAATATGATATACCATAACTCTTAAACCTTCATCACACTTTTATAGACATATTTAGAGCCTTTAAAAGCCATGACTAAGGCTAAAGAGTAATTGGGATCTGATTGAGTATGACTATGGACTAAAAGTTGGATATAATCATGATGTTATGATACTAATAATGAAATAAAGGTGATCACAACAACATGGAGACATGATTATGGACATATCACAACCCTCTAAAACTAAGAATAAGCATGAAGTTCCTAAAAATGGTGAAAAACTATCTATAACTTAGAAAGGTGTATCTTCTTACAAATTTGAGTTGTTTGACTTATAAAAACAACTTTAAACATGAAATAAAGCATGAGTAACATTATATAAGGAAGCCAACATACTTTGGAGTCAACATCACATATTGGTTTGTACATAATTACCAAAAATGGAGTAAAACCTATAAGGTGCATGAAACAACAAGCAAAAACACATAATCAACTTCATGAGGATGGTTCATAAAGCATAGTCCACAATTATTCAAACTCTTTTAATGGAAATCATTTGACATAAAACCTCCTCATCTATTTTTACTAAGGACAAACCTAAAGGTCACTTTTGTATGTCTAAGAAAGCAAAAAAGGAGTAGACTAGTTTTGGCTTAAAAATGGCACTTCTAGATCATGTAAAGAGTTGATATTAGTTTGAGGAAGATGAATAGGCTTTTCACGATCTTATCCCACATGGTGCAGTTCTCCATGAGCTTTACAAGTGCCAAACTCTCCTTTCTTCTCAATAAAATTTCTCTTTCTTATAAATAACTTGCCATTTTTTAGTTATGATAGTTGATTAAGACCTATTAAGACACATGGGACAAGACATCATCCTTTGAAACCTTCACATTTCTAGTGAAATCTATAAAATTACTTAAATGCCAATTTTTTTACCCCAAAATGACTCAAAATAATATAAGGACTAAAAATGAATAATAACCAAGGATAATAACATGAAATAACATAAAAAGGCATATAATACACCCTATGACATAATATTAGACACATAAATACACCTAAAAGTAAAATGTTTACCTATATGGGTCCCAATTTGACCTAAAAGTCAAATTTGGTCAAGAATTTGGTGACTCATAAGGGTAGTATTAATTCTATACTAACTAGATAGTAGCCTTATCAGTCCATTGGGCTTAGGGAGTCATCTAAATTCTAAAGCAAAACAAAGAGACCTTTGACCATAGGATTTGATCAAGATAAGACCACTTGACTACCTTAACCACACAAAACAAAAGACACACACTAAATAAGTAAAACACACTGAAAAGACACACATGTCCTCAAAGCACTTAGGAAAAATAGGGAACAACTATTATTCACAACTAAAAACTAAGCATACCTCCTTTCTAGGATCAAAAGGAAAGTTTATTTAATCTTCTTCTTCATAAGATGAAACATTGTGCTAAGAATGTTTATCCTTGAATTTGATGATTTGTAGATCAGACCTATCCCTTATCACTTCACTTGATCTGACCTCAATTATGTAATCTTCAAATATGTCTCCAATATATATATATATATATATATATATATATATATATATATATATATATATATATATATATATATATATATATATATATATATTCCTCTTGAACTTGTACACTTACCTCATACTGCTACCCAATATTAATCTCATGGTCAACTTGCATCTTCTTTGTAGCCATGGCTTCAGAAGGATTGTTTTTTCCTTCAAATATTGTGGCCAATAAGAGCTTTTTTCATTCTTCAAGAGTTGATGTTTTTCTGACAACTATTTGAGAGGATGATATCCCATCTTGATGATTTAAAACATATCATCATCAAATGCATATTCATATTGAAAGGATTGATTTTAAAGTTTAACTTTTCTTTGCATACTTACTTGAGTACCAAGGCTACCTTCTTCATTCTTTATTAGATCATATCCTCCTTTAAGAGGAGTATCACCTGATCTAATTATTTCAATAAATTCATCCAAAGGCTGATTAAGAACTTGTCCTTACCCATCCATGGTATCTTGTAAATTTATGGAAGAGCTAATTATCATTTCTTCCTCCTTGGAAAAAGAAAACATTCTTTCTCATCAACCCAATCAAAAGTTTCCACACAAAAAATCACCTTTTCTTCATCATTTAGGACCTCTTTAAGGATCTCAAGTTGCATTTAAACTTTAATAACATGACTTTGGTTCTCAAGGGCTACAAGATTTTCCATATCTTTCTTTGTGATTTCAAGACTAGGAATCTTGAATTCACATGACTTAATCCAATGAGGTTTCCAAGGAGTTAGGATTTCTTCAAGAAATATTTCTTAGTTTTTATCAACTAGTTGGTGGAGGTGGCACATAGAACTCAAAATTAGATTGAGGGTGAAATATAAGGGATTTATTTGGAATATTTTGAGAAAGGGGAGGCAAAACTTGGGATAAAACAACTTAATTTTCTTCCTTACACTTGATAATACCTTCATTCACATTTGATTTAGCTTGATGACTCTTTTGAGGGAGGTTAGATGGGGTGTGTTTAGGCATAGGATCTTATTTTGGGTCTAAACCTTTCATCACACCTTGACTTAAAAAATTCATCCTTGAATATAACTCTTCAATTTACTTGGTTAGGTTCTCTTGGACAATTATTTCTTGAAGTTCATAAGCATAATCATGAGGATAAGGAATGTAAGAAGCCTAACATGAAAGATAAGAAGTATTTTCTTGGGGAAGGGTAGGAGGGACATGCAAAGGATCAACTTCACACTTCTTAATAACACTTATATCCTATTTATTTCCCCATGATTCCAATATATTAATCCAAATTAGGATGTTAGGATTATAAGTATTTTCTTGATGAGGTGATGCAGTTTGAGGAGTGGATGAAGTGTTGAAGGAAATTAGAATCTTCTTAGGCTTGGATTCCCCAGCTTGTCTCCAACCTGGAATATCATATGTAGAGGTCTCACCTTGTGATAGGGATGAAATGTGATAGGGAAATGAGGGATTGAATTCCACTTCCTTGCTTCTGACATGGATTGATTCATATGCATATTATCCAACTCAATTTTCCTATAAATATTAGCTCCAAAAACAAGGTTTCTCTTTTTAACTCTCTCTTCCAACTAATTGGGAAAAGGATGACTTTGATATTTTTGATTGGGATCATAATTAGGGATCAAATATGGTTGATAGGAAACTTGGGGAAGTGGATATTAAGGTTGATAGGTTTGGTGAGGTTGCCTTTCATGAACCCTTAGCCTATCCTCTAAGGAAGAAACTAGGCTACTAATATCAAGCATCTCACTTGTGAGCCTTTACTAATTGGCTCTCTCAATAGGTACCCACCCTATTTTTACCAACTCTAATACATATCCTACCTTATGAATAAGATGAATAGGAATATCTATAACATATTCCTTTTATGTGTCAAGATACAACATGTACTTCTCATAGTTTAAAAGAGTTTGCTTGAAAGTTGTAATGGACTTAGTTGACAAGTGTTTAGGTTGACTAGGATAAGAAATACATTGATAAGGTTGGATATAATATTGATACACTTCATTAATGGGCTGATATAGTTCATGATAAAGCTAGTACACTTCATGATAAGGTTGATTAAGAACTTTATCTTGTTGATGGGGAATGGCACAAGCTTTTAATGTCTCACCAACTTATGTAAAATATTGGCTCAACACTAAGGTCAGCCATGAAACTTCATTAGGAAGCAAGAACATAAGGAATGGTTATCAAAAATATTCAAAAGGAATACTTGGGGTACTTGACTAGCTGATGTAACTTTTAAGTCATCATTAATGCTTTGATAGATGCCTCTAAAGGCTAATTGTTATAAGACAACACCAAAAATATGTCAACCTCTTAGACTATGAGTCCCTTCAAACATGCCAAAAAATATTTTCACTTGGATTTTAACCCTTTGAGAATATGGAAAATCTCTCCTCATCTAAGTGTCACATTGCAAACACATCTAGGCTTGTGGGTAACCTAAGGATGAGGTGAATCTCTAGATAAGGATATCTCCCTTCATGTACCATTTTGGATCACTATTAAATCTAAAATATAGGAGAGAAAAGGGCAAGAGATAACTAAAATAAAATTATTATAATGGAGGTGATACACTAAATAATATTATGACTTCTAACCAACAACATTTTACACATGAGAACAAAGGACTAAACAAACATACACTCCTTTAATATGCATATTCTCACATCAATGTTACATTATGAGGTTATGGATGAATGTGAAAATATATATAGGTTTAGGCCTAGTGCCAAATGAAGAGGTAATTTTCACTTATATTTATATATATGATTTATAGTATATTTTATAATTATTATGGGATCAAGATAGAAGTGTTTAATTCATTGGTATGTATATTAACCATTAAAAACTCATGTTATTATTTAATGTGTAAATAGGCCTACTAAGCATGACTAGGGTTGACATCTAAAAAGGGGTCAAGTTCATATTTGGCTTTAGATGATCACTAAAAGATATTAGATCATGCATATGGGGTAAATAATATTTTTAAAAGTTTTTGGAAGGAAAATAAACCCTTGAGGAAGATAGTTTTGGCTTAGAGACAACACTAAACCTATAGGAAATGGAAAAAAGAGCTCGATAGGAGAAGTTTTACTCTTCCAACTATAAATCTAAGAGTGTAGGGTACCCTATTGACTTCCATATATTTTTACATGTTATACCATATTTCTCTTGATTTTTTATAACTCTCCACACATTACTAAAGTGTACTCAACTCCTAGTCTCACCTTTTGTCATTGCCTCTCAAATCTACCAATTTGTGCTCATAAGGGAGTGCACTATGTGTGAGACAAAATAGAGGGCACTCCCCTATTTCCCTAGAAAAATTTTACTATTATAAGAGATTATAAATTCATAAATGTGCTCTAAACAAATTTTCAACTCTCTAATAGGTAATTTTACCCTCCAAAGACCTTAAGTTCTAAGATATACTTCCTTTTATGATAGAATGTGCAAGATTTTTCAAGAGTGGACCGTGTCTTGCTTACTTTGAGCTCCTTTATTTGCATGAAATTCATTGGATATAAAATTTTAAAGGTATAAACATTATTTTGTATATATTTTAAACTTTCTTATCATTTCTACTTACCACATCCCCTTGATAGTCCTTACTCAATCAAACTGAGTTTCCACTCTTCATTGTATTTCCTGCTTTAGAACATGGCTCACTTGTAGGTCATAATTCACATTAGAAATTATAAAAAAATTTAGTGATATTACATTAATCCATTAGTTTATTTTATATTGGTTTGGTATTTTTCCTTCATCTTCATGCTTTTCAAACACCTAGACATACTTCTTTCTACTCATTACCTAAGATAGTCAATAGTAGTTAACTTATTTTGGAGAAAAGACCTAATAGTAGACATTTAATTTTTAAAAGTGTGATATATATCCCTTGATAAACGTTTGATAATAAATTCCCATCAATAGGGTTATTATATTCATGCCTAAACCCTTTCCATGAATGATGCAAGAAATTATACTAACTATATGTGAATGATTTCAAGAGGTAGGTGCCTCTAGGTGTTGTTAGCTTAGGTGTTGATTGGTTATAGTGATTAGGTTATACTACCACCTTCCAAGATCCATTGTTATGTGTCTGGATTCATTTTAATCATGTTCATGATAAATACAAACCAAAACACTACTACCTTATCAAACTAGGAGTTACCTTGACTATTTTGTACCTTATAAGGGAACCTATAGCTAATTTTGTATGTTTTAGGCTGAAATCAATTCTTAAAAACCCTCATTTAACCTTCCATGATCATTTAAAATTTATTTTTACCTATTATATCACCTTGTATATCTTAGGCCATTACCTAGGCACCATATTTTTCCCATTGTCTACTTAGTTATAGTTGTAGGTGAGTATTTCCATGCTAGGACACTTACAAATGCTCATGGGAGATGGAGTACATAATTACAACATTCTCAACATGACCCTTAGATCAAGAAACATATTCCATCATATATTTATTCTTTGGTGACTCCATCTCAAACCTCCATCTTGGATTGTGTACTACCTTATATTATTGTAGGTGTGTATTTCTATGAGAATGGAGACCTGTAGGTGTTTATGGGGAGGAAAAACATAGTATAAAATTATTTTAGGTGACATTTATACTATTTGAAATACCTTATCAATTGATAAGGTGTTTTAAACATGAAACATGTTTTTGACTACCAACTTGGAAGACAAAGTTACTCAAGGACTCAATTCCTATAGATATTATTCCTTAAAATCAATTATTTAGTTGACAAATTTAGGACCTTCAACTATTGACTTCCCTTGGAAATATTTAAACTTTGTGATATTAATTTAATTTTTATGGGATATAAATAATAGTTAGTTATAGGCATTTGAAGTCTTTGAGATTATGTTTTATGCTATCGCTAAAACCCACAGATGCTCTATTTCTTTATTTTTGGGATTGAAACCCTGAATATAGTCTTTGAATCCTTAAGCAAGGTTTAACACTTATATTTTCCACTATGATTCCAAAAACATGATTACCTTTATCCATACAACATATCAAGACTCCAAAGGAGGTTTCACCATGTCAATAAATCTTCCATTGAGAGTTATTAGTCCTCTACTAAGCCACCTGTAGGTGGTTACTATCACATATAAGTAGATAACATGAAAATCCTTCAAATAATATGTGATGTATGGACCTTTGATCATTTCAACTTATTTTATTCTTTTAATTCATTGTTTTAAACCATGGGGGTATATAATTAGGTCTCAAAACCTTACTCTCAATGTGATTATCCTCTTCCAAGTACTTATAGGTGCACTTCCATGGTAGACATTGAGTAAAAGTATGAACAATATGCATTACCATAGAATTTTATCCACTATTTGAAATCTCACTTCAATATTTAATGTTATAATAGGATATAAAAAAACTCTTAAACCTTTATCAAAATTATATAGATGTCCTAAGATCCTTTACAAGCCATGACTAAGGCTGAAGAGTAGATGGGAGCTAATTGAGTATGACTATAAATTGAAATTTTGATCCAACCACGATGTTATGAGACTAATAATGAAGTAAATGTGATCAAATTTTTTTTTATATCTTACGATGTACCTATTACAACCCTTTGAAACCATGAATAAGTATGAAGTTCCTAAAAATGGTGAAAAATTGTTTGTAGCTCATAAAGGTGTATCTTTTTACAACTTTGAGTTGCTTGACTCATCAAAACACCTTGAAAGTTAAAAAAAGAATGGGGAACATTAAATAAGTAATGCAACATCCTATGGAGTAAACTTCACCAGTTGGTTCATATGAAATTTCCAAACATAGAAAAAAACATGTAGGGTGCATGAAACATCAAGTAGAAAAAACATAGTAAACTTCATGAAGATGGTTCATAAATCAAAATCCAAAATTACTTAAAATATTGTAATTTAAATGAATATATATTAGTTTAATATAATCTCCTAAAATCATTTGATCTGAAACCTCTTTAACTGTTTCTACCAAGCACAAAACCTAAAGGTCACTTTTGTATGTCTAGGAAAGCAAAGAAGGATCATAATGGTTTTAGATTAAAAATGGAACTTACAAATCATGTAGCTAATTAATATTAGTTTTAGGAATATTAAGATTCCTTCCATAGTCTTCTCCCATGTGGTACACTTCCACATGAGCTGTTCAAGTGCCAAACTCTCTTTTTTCTCAAGAAAACTACCCACTCTTCTGAAAAACCTACAAATTTTAAGTTATGACAGTTTATTAACACTTATTAAGACATATTCAATGTGAAATCATCCTTTTAAACCTTAATATTTCCAAATAAATCCATAGAAGTTATTAAATGGCCCTTTTTTGACCCCAAAATTACTCAAAATGATATAAGGACTAAAAATGACTAATGACCAACATTCATAACATGGAATAACATCAAAATACATATAATACACCCTATGAAATAATATTAGATCCATAAAAACACCTAAAATTCAAATTTTTACCTATAAGGGTTCTAATATGACTTAAAAGTAAAATTTGGTCAACACTACATATGTGCAAATTATGACCTCATCAACATGCTTACTAGGCTCTACTTGAACCCTTTGTAAATTTGGCTAAGTATGGAAACTTGGTGAATTATGTTTGAGAATCCAAATTTTCATCCTCATATTTTCTATCATGCCTTATCATATGACTTCAAATCTAGTGCATAATAACTAGATACTAATGTGACCAAAACCATATGACCACCTCCCCTAGACTCATCCACATGTGGTAATGGTGATGTTAGCAAATTACCTATTTAGATTTTCTGCCACTAGACCCAAAATGCCTAGATGAACAAAATAAAGAACCAAATGAATTCCACTCATGCACACAAGAAATTCATTTATCCTTGACTTTTGATAGGATCTTTTTCACATACTCACATCACCATACTCATATATGAACATTAATGGCATCCATAATGTCAATAATATCCTTTTTAACATTAATGTCAATCATATTGCCAATAATATCCCCCTTTATCATTGATGGAAAACTAAATGATCTTGTATTCTAATACTCTGATCCTTCTCCAAAATTGATTGCAGTGGCTTCTAATGAGTGGGAACTAAAGCTATTCATACAAACTTTCTCCCCCTTAGGCAATGGGACATTTGCCTAAACTTAACTTGGACACATGCTCTGCTCTTTCAAACTTTTATAGAGAGCATTTTCACTTTTTCTCCCCCTTTGACATCAATGACAAAGGGAATCCAACTTTCACAAGTATGTCCAAAATTTTCTCATCCTTTATCAGATAAAGGAGTTTTTCCAAGAATCTAAAACCACCAAGTTATTATAAATTTTCAAAAAATATGCATACCCGAGTTGTCTTTTCTCTCATATTCCAGGGTTTAGTAAAGTTTATATAATCCTCCCCCTAGTCTCATGCCCCATGACTAGGATATAATGAGGTGATTAGGAGACACCACTCCCAAATTTTGTCTTTGAGACTCAAATTATTCCTTGGGTAAAGGTTTGGTGAATATATCTATAATTTAATCTTGAGTTGGCACATACTCCATTATGACCCCTTGATTTTCAAAATTTTATATTAATAAGTGATACTTGATTGATATGTGCTTGGTTTTGGAATGCATCACTAGATTCTTTGATATTTTAATAGCATTTGAATTATCACAAAGAATAGAGACAGTTGATTTTTACTCTATCTTGATGTCTTTGAGTGTTTACATCATCCACAAGATTTGAGTTTAACATGCCACTACTACCACATACTCTAATTTTGCTATATAAAGAATAACTAACTCTTTCTTTTTACTCAGCCATGAAACAAGTCTATTTCCAAGGAAAAATGTTCCACCACTAGTGGTTCTTCTATCACCCACACTTCTTTCCCAATCAACATCTATATATGTTGTCAAAGTGAAATCTTCACCTTTGGGATACCATAGACAATAGTTAATTATTATCATAATATATCTAGATATTCTTTTCACTACATTGACATGTGACTCTTTAGGAGTAGCTTGAAATATTTCAACCATGCATACTACTTGCATGCTATTAGGTCTTGATGTAGTTAGGTATAAAAAGCTACCTATCATTTATTTGTACATAGTCTAATTTTCATCAAGGGACTCATCCTGTTTTCTTAACATGCATCTAGTTATCATGGAAGTACTAACAGGTTTGCTATCTTCCATTCCAAACTTCTTGAGTATTTCTTTAGCATAATTGGTTTGAGATATAAATATCCCTTCATCAATTTATGATATTTTTAGACCAAATAATAAATAAAGTTCTCCAAGCATAGCCATCTCAAAATCACTTTGCATTTATGTATAAAATTGTTTACACATTTTTTGTTTCTACCACTAAAGAATATGTCATCTACATAAACAACAACAATTAACATATGCTCACCTTCTAATTTGAAGTATATATTGTTGTTTGCATATCCTTTATTGAATCCTTATTGTAGGTACTAGTCTAATCTTGAATACAATGATCTAGGTGCTTATTTTAGACCATAGAGAGCTTTCTTTAGTTTTCACACATAATCTTCTTGTTTTAATAGCTAAAAACCTTTAGGTTGTTCTATGTAGGCTTCCTCTTCTAGGTTCCCATTCAAGAAAGTATAATTAACATCCATTTGATATACTTTTAACTTCTTAATAATAAAGAACACTAGAAACACTCTTGTGGCTTCTAATATAGTAACTAGAGTAAATGTTACCTCAAAATCTATGCCCTCAACTTGTGCATATCATTTGTACACCAATCTTTCCTTACTTCTTATGGAAGTTCCATCCTCATTGAGTTTGTTTTTAAAGACCCACTTTTTACTTATTACATTCTTGTTTTTAGGTCTTGTAATTAATTCCCAAGTTTTATTCTTTTTAATTTGGCTTAGTTCTTCATCCATGGATTTTATCCAATTCTCATCTTTTCTAGCTTTAACATAACTCTTAGGCTCAATTTCAGATATTAGAGCAAAATATACTTGCTCCTTGTTCATTGCAATTCTTCTCTTTGTTTGAACTCCTTTATTTTCATTTCTAATGATATGCTCTATAATATGACCCTTTTGAACAAATCTTATAGGTGCATTTTCATTTACTTCCTCATGATCTTCATTAGGTACTTCTTCTTCAAAATTTGATTCTTCAATATAGATTTATCTATCAAGTTTAACATGTTCAAGTATTCTTAGACCTTGACATTGATGCTCTCTATAATCTTGTGCAACCTATTATTGTAACATATGTAGGATTTGCTTTAGTTGGAATAAATAAGAAATATTCCTCCATCACATATTTATTCAAAGCTTCCTAATGTCTCCTCCTTTCTCCAAATGTAGAATTTGCTTTCAAATAATTTTAAATACTTAACATAGGTATTCTTTCCATACCATAATTTAGAGGGAGTTTTATCATTGTTTACCCTTAATTGAACTTTGTCCAAGATATATATTACTATTTGGATTACTTCTCTCTAATGTCCATCAAGTAACTTGGCCTATTTTACCATTGTTCTATCCATATCCTTGATTGTCATGTTATTTATCTCAATGACTCCATTCTATTGTGGATTCCTTGCTACATAGTAGTGACTTTTGATTTTATTCTTCTCATAGTACTCTATGAATTGATTTAAGGTGAATTTTCCACCTATATTAGATCTTAAGCATTTGATTTTTTGTCCAATCTCATTCTCCACCATGGCCATATGGATCTTAAATCTCTCAAATTCCTATGAATTATCCTTAAAAAAGGTTGTCCATGTCATTCTTGAGTAATCATCTAAACATGACATGAAGTATCTCTCTCATTTAGATCCTCTTGGCTTAGTAGGACCACAAAGATCAGTATGAACTAATTATAGAGGCTTTATAGTTTCGTACTCCTTTGTTTGAAATATGACCCTTATCTAATTTCTCAATTGACATTCATTACAAGTGGTGTCTATAGGTTTGGTTATCTTAGGCATGTGTCTAAAACAATTATTTGAGTTCACTTTGACTATGCTATCAAAATTGGCATGGCCTATTCTTATATGACATAACTAAATCTCATCAATCTTTCCTATTAGGAAAATATTACCATCCACTTCAACAAGATTATAGATATTTATTTCATTTCTTTTTACTTATGCATCTATTATTCCAAATGTCCTTAAATTGTATCCTTTTACATTAAATATGACCTTATATCCATTGTCACACATTTGGCTAACACTTAACAGATAATGTTTCAATCCTCAAACATAAAGGACATCATGTGTAAGTATTTTTCCATCTATGTTCAAGGTTCCTTTACCTCTTATATTTACTACAGTGTTGTCTCCTAAGATGATATATCCTTCCTTAAATTTTCTCAATTTGATGAACCCGTTCTTTTCACCAATCATATGTTTTGAGCAACCACTATCTATTACCCACAAATTCTACTCCTTAGCATGATGTGTATCTTGAGAAATCATAGATTCATCTTTCACTTTCCACACATCCTTGGGTTTCTTATTTGGATTCATTTTATCCCTTTCATAGACTTGTGAACCTTTGTTCACATTGAGAGGCATGCCTTTATTCTTACTTTGTGTTTTTGGTCTTACAAAGTTTGTTCTATGTTATTTAGCTATGTGACCAAAATTATTACAATTATAGAATATTAAATTTGTATCTAACAAGGGAGTAAATTAATTTATACTTAATTCTTTTTCTCATTTTAGGTACAACTCTATAATGAATATACCTATGACCAAAATGATTACAAGTATAAAAATAACCATATAAATATGAGGAATACCTGGTCATAACATTTTTTGTGTAGTAAGAGGATATTTTCTAAATTTTGTCCTCTTCAAGTCTCTCACTTTTATTTATCCATTTTCAATAGATATCTTTGTCTTATTTTATTTAGGCTTCTTTTCATATTTCTTCACATAATTTATGATTGTGTCTTTCTTTGTATCCTTGTAATCTTTCTCTTTCATTGCTCCTGATTCTCCTTCATCTTTGAAGTTGTCATATACGTTAGTAGATGTACTATTTGTGGAACTTTTTCCTTTTTCATAATCAAGACCATATCTCTCTTTGGAAGGATTTGAGAGTTGATCAAATCATCAAGAATGTTTGATCCTCATTTCAACATTAAACCTTTGTCTATGTGATCTTTAGCTTCATCAAGCTCTTTTTTCACAGAAACTATCTCTATGAAGTTAACTTATAACTTCATTCACTCATCAGATTTAGATTGTAGTTTAATTTTAAATACATATTATATTATTTTAGACTCTTAAACTTGTGTCCTTAGGATACCCACCATTTAATCAGATTTTTCAAGACTTTTAGACACTTTCTCAATCTCTTTTTGTCCAAGATTATTCTATTTTGAGTTCTCTTTTATCAGCTTGTCAATTTCTTCTAGAGCACAATTGAGTTCACACTCTAGATACACTTATCATTATTTTTCATTTGAGTCTTCAACTTGTTCTTGATCCACAAAATTTGATCTTAATGTTATGAATGTGACTTACTTTTCCTCAAACACAAAATCACAGTCATGATCAACATTAGAAATATCATTGTCATCATATGAATCCCTATCTTCTTTTGTGTATAGGCCTTTATTTTTTTGAATAAGCTCTTCTTCTTGTAATAGTGAGGTTTCACCTTTTTACTATCCTCTTCTTACTCAGAGTTATCCTTGTTATTATAAGGTCATTTAGTAGAAAATGTCCTAGTTTACCATAGTTAAATAATTTAAAGGGTAACTTACTTTTGTACTTTCCAGA
Organism: Torreya grandis; assembly: GCA_037957365.1. Classification (NCBI taxonomy): domain Eukaryota; kingdom Viridiplantae; phylum Streptophyta; class Pinopsida; order Cupressales; family Taxaceae; genus Torreya; species Torreya grandis. The sequence continues at coordinate 694,383 of JARHVA010006158.1, forward strand.
TCCTCTTCTTAATCTTCTAATAAAGTTGGATTCTTCTTCATCAATCTCCTCAGATCTAGATGTAGGTGATTTTACCTTTACTATTTTTGATGATCTGAATGTAGCTTCTCTATTAAAGGTATCTATTTCTCCCTTTCTCATATCATAGGCTATGAATTTTCCATATAACTCATCAATAATGAGTTTATCTAGATCTCTTGCTTCCTCTATTACAAATATTTTAGAATCATACCTTAATGGTAGAGATCTTAGGACCTTTTTGACAATGACTAGATCTTTCATCTTTTCTCCAAAAACTTCTGATTGAATTGACTATTTCATCTACTCTAAGGAGGTAGTTTGTAATCTTCTCTTCTTCTTTCATTTTAAGGCTCTCAAACTTGCCTTTGAATGTTTGTAGCTTGGCCTATTTTACATTATCATCACCTTCATATATTCTATTTAATTTATTTAATAAATCTTGTGAATTTTAACAATGCATCACTTTGACAAACTATAAATTAGATAATCCATAAAGGATAACATTCTTTGCCTTAAAATTTCTCTCATATGTAATCTTTGAATCTTGATTAGTAAGAGTTGTAGTAGATCTTGTATATCTATTTACAACATACATGC
>JARHVA010006158.1:700000-732500 GCA_037957365.1 Torreya grandis
TCTCAAAGGTTCAAGATAATTATTGACCAAGTTTGGATTTTAGTCAAAATTGGACACCCCTAGGTAAATTTTTTGATTTTAAACTTTTTTTAAGGGGTAATAATATGTTTTAATAGGAATTATTAATTGTTATATGATCTCATTTAACATAAAATTGGTTTTAGTCTTAGTCGCATTAATCAAATTATCTATTTGGGGTCATTTTATGTGATTTTGGGGGTCATTAATGCATTTATAATAGATCCTTAGGTGCCTAGGTGTCCTATTTTTTTTTTAAATGTCTAAAATTTATATTGAGATGATAGAGATGTCAGTTACATCAGATCCTTCTAGGCTTGTTAACTAAAATTGCAAAAATTAGTTGAAAAAGAGGAAAAATGGGAATTGTATAACACATAAAGAAGTGTGCCACGTGGTAAATATTATGGGAGGTCTTATCATCCTTATAAAACTCACCTATATTATTTGTTTTATTTGTAACAATATTTAAGATGCCAAAACTATTATACACATTTCTTGCTCTTCTTAGCGGATTGGAGTGACCCTCAAGTTTTGGCTCAGTACAGGAAGCATAGGTAGTTTAAAAAAAATGATTTTGGAAGGTTTTTTTACACTCAAATTCCTTAATTTTAATATAATAAAATTTATAAATTATCAACTATATGTTATGAACAATCAACTAACAAGTTGACTGTGCAGATTTGATAGTTGTTTGGTATACCCTATAGATTTTTCTCCATTTATACCAAATCTATATAAACCAATTGCTAGTGTTGGATATATAGGATTTTGGATTCATTATTGTATTTTATGATTTTATTTTTCATGATTCATGATGTTTTTATGAGAAAAATTAGTCTATCATGTAAGGAGATACCACTAGGTGTAGTTCTAGCTGAGATGTCTCTTACCTGATAATTTTTTCCCTTAAAGAGGTTTCATACAACTAGAAAAGAGAGTCCCATAAGTCCTTGGCTCATATCACTACCTCCCCTCATATTTTTATCTCACCATGGCTTTCTATGAGTAGCTTGTGATCTTGTCTTGCTCTATTTACCAACTTCATGTCTAGTTTTAGTTGAATTCCATGCATAAGCTTGTTCATTCTATGTATAGAAATGGTAATGGAGGTTTTTTGGATTTTAAAAAGATTGAATAGTTTAATTAGGTCCTTTTTCATGTTTTGAAGAGTTTAAATTTTGACTACATTCTCATATATCATGCCAAACAACTACTTAATGCATTTGTATGCTCTTTCTCACATATGTGCAGGTGTTTCCATATTGTAAAAGGTGTTTTGAATATGGTTCTAAGTTTAAAAGGATGAAAACCACATGTTTTAAGATTTATTATTGAATTTTTGTGGATTTTAACTAGTTCACCACCATGTTTATCATAATTCCATACTTTTCCCACATATTCTACCAAAAATATGCACTTATAGGCTCATTCACGATGTCATCCTAAGGTGAATGGCATGGTAATGAGGTTAATAATTTGAGGTATGAAGGGTGAAAATATGTTTTGAAGATTATAATAAGGATTTTGATTCCATTCCTATTCTCTATTTCACACCTTCCTAAGTAAACTTCATGCTTAGTCATATGCTCACCTATAAGAGAGCTTAAATGGGGGGATAAGATGTTCTATAGAGTTCCAAAGCATGTAATGAGACCATATTTATACCTCTTGCATATTTAATAGACCATGAGAAACTTGTGTGAAGTTTGAGAATGAAAAACAATTTATGAAGAGTCTTCCAAAAGTGATGACTGATTATTCTAGGAATCAATCCCTATTTTGAGCAAATAGAGGCCCAAGAAAATTTTAAAGATGCCATATAATGTGGTTGAGGTAATTTTTGGAGAAAATATGTTGATAATCCTTGTATACCTTAGTAGGGAGAATTAATATTCCATGAATGGGCTTAGGATAATTGGTGGGAGTGGTTGTTGTAGGTCCTAAAAGTACTTATAAACACACTAAATTTAGGCAATAATGTCTACAGGCCAAGAACCCAGATGGACAACTCAACAAAAGTTGTAAACCTAATATTCCATCATGTTAAGGTTCTCAAAAATATATTGAAATATTTTTTGGATGAAATATATCATCAATAATAATAAATTAGTGTTATTTTTTCCTTCTATATACTTTCCATTCTATACACTATAGGAATAAGGACCTACAACAGTGAGATAAGAGGTGTCTCAATCCAAACAAAAGGAACAAACATAGTAAGGAGTCTAAGAGAATATATGGTTAGTAAAATACATGATATGTTGTTAAATAATAGGTTTTTCAATAGTTACTATGACTCAAAAGGAGGTTTGTAACATCATAATCAATTGACAAATCCCTATATACACCTACAAGTGTGGTTGTAGGTAAATTTCTCAAGCTAGAAAGTGTTTTCAAAGCTAACACAAGATGATGTTTTGGAAGGCTCCTGAGGAAGTGGTGATATTTAGATAGGTATAGTTTTAATCCTATATGAATTTAATCAACCTTATCACATCATAAACAAGTTATAAGCAAAATTAATGCACCTATAAGAGGTTTTGTCTTAATTAATAGGGTATATACATAGTGACCTCACTTGAGGCCTATTTAGTGTTTCAAGACCTTTAAGGTTGAGTAAATAGTATGAATATGTAATTAGGTTGTCTCTATGATGCATAAATATATATAAAACATCATGATCAAGTATTTTAGATAATATGCACCTACAAGAAAAATGTCTCAGTTAAGGGTAAAATAGGAGTCAGTGAAAGCAAGGTCTATCTCAGTTAGTGAGTAGTGGTCAAAGGGCATATCCTTATTGATGATATATATGTAAAAAAATAAGGTATAATTATTTTTAAGACTATAATATGACCTTTATATACCCTAATAACAAAGGGAAAACATTGAACAAATAAAGGAATGTCTAAAATAAGTCACCTATAGGCAAAAACCTAATTTAGGTGATTTAGAGTACACTAACATGGTGAATGAAGCTTATTAAAGGGAAATAAAATGAAAAATTATCTAGAGTAACATGTAATTAGACCCTTTAAATTAATAAATCAAGCTTACATAGGGTCTCAAACCCCTATTTTGACCTACAAAAAAATCTAGGCAAGTAAGGGCTAAAATGGAACATGGGTTGTCTAGGGATGAAAAGGAGGTTTAAATGCATAAGAAATGATTCATGATGAGTAAATTTAATTTTATATACACTTTAAGACTCTTGAAACATGTTCAATCACTTTTATTTTCTTAGACAAACCCATCAGTCGATATAAGTGACTAGGAAACACCTTTGCCAAATGAATAAACATGAAGAATCATGTAGGAAAAGGGTTTTGAATGAATTAAAATCTCCATAATAATTAATTAGGAATGAAAAACAAGTTTATATAGTCTATAGGCATATAATTGGTGTAGATGGGTCATCCACAGTGGATTTGGATAAAAATGTAGGAAAATAGGGGTTTTAGCTCATTTTTTAGACAACTTGAGTTTGTTAGGTACCTATATGAGGGATTATGACCTTAAATTTTTTTAAAAATCCTCATTATTACCTTATAAAACTCAAAAAACTTTTATTTTTCCATTAGGATGAGGTATATATCTCTCTATTTTGTCTTAGAGATCAATCACTCATGAAAATTAGGACTTTGATAAGATAAGCAAAAGATGGAAAAATGAGTGAATGAATTAGGTTGATGCCTTGGGATATTAAAGGAGCATTGGGGATGTGTATGGAAGATGGATAAATTATTATGAAAACTCAAACAAGATCTAACCCCTCAAAATGACCTAATTTTTTATGCATATAGTCCAATTAGGCAAGTTTTAACCAAGCCTTATTGGCAAAAAGATGAAAGGAATGTTTGAGGGGTTGTGTGATAGATTTATTATTATTAATGAGGTAATAACATACATTATACACCATTATAAGAATGTTTTAGTAGATCAAGTGGTTTAAATTGGTATGGATTATGCCAAGCCCATTAGGACTTGAAGAGACTTAAAGCCAATTAGGGGTTTACCTTATTTTATAGTCCTTGATAAGCTTTAAAAATGATTGGGGCATGTTTTTACAGTGAATTTATACATTTATGAGCTTTTTTATGCCAAGAAACTTACAATAAGTATGATTTAACCCTAAAGATAGCTCAAACATGTAGGGAAGTGAAGAAACAAGATCGACAGGTCAATTTATAAAGCTCATATTTTTGTAAAGACTCTACATGGGAAGAAAAGGGTTTAGGGGAAGTTAGATAAGGTCCCTAAAAAAAATTGTCATGTTATTTGGAAAGTTGAATGTGCCATTTGTATGAACAATTGTTAAGAATAAAAATAGTCTAAAACACCAGTAAACCCCTTAGAGGAACCCAATGGAGAAAAAAAGAATGGAGACCCATTAAAATGTAAAAATTTGTAAATTAAAACTATTAGATCATGGATAAGACTCACTCAAGATCCCATCCATGCAAATAAGATGTATGAAACTAAACAGACAACATAGAAAATAGTATTTTTCACCATTTTCTATGTCTTGTAGGTTTGAAGAGGTTTAAAAATATGAAATAAAGTTTAGAGGGAGGATAAATACACATTATAACTTCTTATGGTTATTTTATCATATGAAATTTTTTATAAGTGTCCTAACTAGAGCTTGGCTTTTAGCTAGTCAAAACTAGCATAGTGAGCACAAGAGTGAAAAGTGTGGAAAACTCAAATGGATGTCTTTTTTAGGTGAATCTAAGAAATTTAAGGCCATGGATAAGATTTATAGGAGTCATTCAATCCCTCCCATGGATTTTCATGTAAAACTAGTGACTTTTTTGAAGCTAAGTGTGAGGGGTGACTAAAATAAGGAGTTTTAGGACTACAAAAAAATGATTACTTCATTCCAAGAGTTTCTAAAAGAGTAAGAATGTAAAAAATGCCAAAAATTTCATGCTTGAAGACCTTAAATCTTATCCCAATCATTATAGCTATCCCTATTTAGTGGTGGGATGTTCAAATAGAAGCAAATAATGAAGGCAATTTTCTTTGTCAAAATAGGGAGTTTTATGCCACTTTTCATAATTTTCATGGATTTTATGGATAATTGGACTTCCTAATGTTTCATAAATCATTTTTTATCTATTATAAATGTAGTTTTAACTTATTTATCAAAGTTTAAACATGTTTAAGTGACCTTTGGACTTCTTTTACTTTTCCTCTCTCTCAAAAGCTATAAATATGGACTCTTCTGCTTCTTTTTGGTAGCCTCCATTGGTTGATGGTGAAAAACTATCCAATGTTTTACTTGAAATACTCTTTAAGAAATAAAAAAGTGTTTTTCATACTTCTATTCTATTTAATTTAGTGTTAGTGTAGTCTTGTTGGTCTTGTTTAGGAGAAGATCTTCTTTTCTAGCATGTTATCCTTGATTGTCTACAAAGTGTGTAGAAAGGGTATTGTTTCAGGTCTTTGTTAGTATTATTTTATAAGTGTATAGGTGTATTATAAGTATTTTATGATTTTATTCCCTCATGTAATCATACATTACTCTCCTAAGTATCAAATACCTTCTTGAATCTAATATATGAAACATTGATGTGACAATGCATTTTGAGTTGTGAGTTTTGTGTAAGAGAGACTTTGTTTGTCTTTAAGAAAGAAATATTAAATAAAATAGGAGGATTTTAAATAGTTCCATAAAAAATTTTGGTTTTTTTAGTTGTTTTCTTAACCCTTTTCATCCACAAGTTGACTGGTAAGGAAGTGCTTCAAATAATGCATCAAGGGAACCAGCCCGTCTAGAGATTCATCTCTCAACATTATCATCCATAGCAAGAGGGACATTTCAATTATTGAACTTGGATGAGGAGATTTAGGCATATCCTTAAGGGTGAAAATATAAGTGTCAATAGTATATGGCATGCTTGGTGGGACTCTAAGTCCTAGAAGATTGTCCAAGATTGGTGTTGGTCTTGGCATGGTTACAGCTACAAGAACATCTACATTCATTACCTGGAGACTCAAATAAAGTTTTCAACTTATTGGTTTCTAATTAGTTCCTAATTTACATGCTAAAGGTGACCAATAGGTTTTCTACTAAAGGTACACTCTTTAAGTTTGTACAATTACCCTTATATGCTGTTAGAAGGTTTAGGTTTGTGAACACCCATCCTTATTCAAGAGATTTGGAGTTTGATAAGTCTAAGTTATTATTTATTTAAATAAATAATACTAAAATTTCACATTCCAATATGGCTAGGAACCAAAATTTTCTATCATTCACCAGATCATCTCCTTTGAATCTTGCCTAATATGACCAAATTCTAGGAGCAACCCTTTAGAGTGCTCCATATTTTAGTGGACAACGTCCTATTACTAAAATTAAACACATTATAAACATATAAAATTTCTTTAATATCCATAAAATAATTCAATAAAATTTATTTATTAGGTTTTTGGCATTGTCTTTCAAAGGAAAAACCTTGGATTGGTATGGGACTCTACTTAAAAATTATATTGGTTCATGGGATGAACTAGGAGATATATTGACTAAAAGGTTTGGAGATAAGAGTGATCATTTATCTATATTTGAGAAATTTACCACCATAAATATGTCACCAAAATATTTTATGCAATATTTCAACACTAGATTTCAAAAAACATGGGATAGGATTCTAGCTCTTTTGAGGCCTACTCCAAACTATGCATTCTTACACTATCTAAAAGCATTAAATAGTGTTTTAGCCATAATGATCCAATCCATGGGTGGGAATACACTCCCTACTACCTATGAGATATCTATTAATGTTAATAATTTCTTGATCAAGTAGGGAATATTGCTCTTAAGCCTCTAATGCCATTGTTCCCTAATTTTCAACCTCCTAGTTAAGTCACATTACCTACCTTGGCTCCTTTTCTTAGCCATGAAATGTCTACCATTGTCCCAAATAATGAGATAAATGAAACAAATATTTTACTCCAAAGTTTTATCAATGAATTTGTTTCTCTTAAAAGGAAACAAGCTCAAATTTATATGCCATACCAATCCTACAATCAGTTTGGACAGACCAATAAACCTTTACAAGGTAATGCTCAATGACAAGGTCAAATCACTCAAGCTAGGCCTTATAAAACCTAGAATAATAATTCTCCCTCATCCTATAAATATTTTTTCCTAACTCAAAATACTTTGGCTCAATAATAGCCATGTTATCCATCCTTTGAGCAAAATTAAGCACAAGTTGCTTATGCAAATGAAATGCACAACCAAACCATGGCAATGCAAAGTAATCAATATTTCCAAGTTTCAAGTTTTGAAGGACCAATGAAAATTGTGGTGTAAAATAGTAAAAAATAATCTAATTATACCCTCATAAATCATTTATAATTGGATTTTTTTACTATCAATCACTTGGGGAATCTAAGTAATATTAATACTATTGTTGCCTCTAATACTAGGTCCAATAAAAAGGTTGTTAAAGAGAAACAAGGAGAAGCTCAAGGACTTATTTTGGCACCACCTTCATATCCAATGGTAAGTGTGTCAAATTAAGCTCTGAAATTTCAATAAAGTTAAAAAATTTATAATCTGAAGACAACTCCTATTCACCCACCTTCACAAGCTACACCATAAGGAGCTAGTGCTCCTAAAGAGCCCCCAAAGGTGATAAATAATTCCATTAGGGTTGTAGACTAGATGAAGAAGATAAACATGAAAATATCATTTTGGTATTATCTAACAACACCAAGGTAGAAAGATATGCTCCAAAAATAATTGTAAGGATTGAGTAAGCAAGTTGGCTCATCTAGGAGTGAAAATGTTGTCCTAGTTAATGGAGCTCAACCTATAGACCATCAAGTGAAAAATAATGAAAATAATAATCCTTTCTACCTATATAATTTATAATTTTTTGGTTCATAATTTCATCATAGATAGTGGGTCTAGTACTTCAATTATTCCCAAGTGTATATCAAGTAAACTAGGCTTCAAATATGAGCCAATGACTAAAGGACTCTTACAATTGGATGGATCACCAACCAAGACTTTGGGAGTAGTTATTTATTTGAATTTGATACTAAATTTTTTTCCTAAATTTTTTATTCCTCATGATGTGTTTGTGGAATATTTACCTCCATACTTTACTCTTTTCTTATTAAGAGAGTTTACAGCTAAAATAGGTGGATACTTGGTAGGCAATTGGTCATATATGATGTTTAGGAAAAAGTATGGCACCAAGGTGAAGATTGAATTAAAACCTATTAATAATAGTCACTTGTATCCTTAGACACCTAAAGTGTAAAATTTAAACTATGCCATCATTGATGAAGAGGAACTCTGCATGGATCAATCTCCAACATCATCCCTTGATGGAGTTTATGATTTATACTTAGATGAATGGGTAGCTGAACATTATGAACATGATCCTTACAAATTCATGGAGGAATATGGTCTTGGGGTGTATTTTATGCATGAGAAGGACTCTTTCATTCTAAATTTAATGAAACCAAATGAAGATATAAATGGTTTATTATAGATTGTATTTGATGGGTCAAGGAGAAGGATTGGGGCAAGTGGTGGAGCAATGTTGCTTTCCCCTTATAAATAAATGTATTATTCAACTTTTAGATTTAAATTATCATGTACTTATAATTTGGTATAATATGAGGCCCTCATTAATGTCCTTAAGTGGGATAGGAAAATAGGTGTCAAGGAATTGCATGTTTTTAGTAATAGTGAGTTAGTTGTGAATCAAGTGAGAGACAGAATAGGACCAAGAAATCTTTGCTTAAGTCCTATAAACATAGAGTATGGGATCTTGTGGAAGGTTTATAAGCTTTAAACATAACATCTATTCCAAGAGAGGAAAACAAGCATGATCATAAGTTGGTAGCAATTGGAGATCAGTTTTATGTTCTAAAAGGGATAAAAGAGGATAGGAACTAGCCACCTCTGTACGTGATTATAAGGCCCTCCATATCAGATAATGTCATTAATTGGAAAGTGTTTGATATTTACAAAAAAATATCACTTTTTATAAAAGAAGAGGATTAATTTTCTACCAATAGTTAGTCCAAACTATAGCATCAATATGGAGGGATGATTGTCCAATTAAAATCCAATAAGATTCCAAAAGGCCTAGTTACTCTTGAGAGCATATTCAATGAGGATGACCAGCTAAAGAAAGAGAAGGTAAGCATGTATACAAAGAAAGAAAAATATGATAAGGTATAAATATATAAATATAAGTTACTTGAACTTGGAAAAGTATGTACTAGTCAAGAGAAGCATGCTTTCGTTGAGTTATGTAAGGAGTTTTCTGATGTCTTTACATGGGAGTATAGTGATTTGCAGGATTTTGATCCAATCCTAGTTCAACACACCATAGATATAGATGATGGTTATAAACCTATTAAAAAAAACAAATACCAATCAATCCTAAGATTGAACCCCTCATGAAGAAAAAGCTCACTAATTTGATTGAGTCTAGAATCATTTTTCCTATCAAGCATTCATCTTGGTTGGCCAACTTAATACCATTTAGAAAGATGAATGCAGAGATCAGGTTGTGTGTTGATTTTAGGGACTTTAATAGTCTCATTGAGAGACCATTATCCCCTTCCTTATATGGAACAAATTATAGAAGTTGTGGTAGGTAGTGAGAGGTTTTCTCTCCTTTATAGGTATCTTAGATACAATTAGATTTTAGTGAAGGAGAGTGACCAATATAAGACAACCTTTACTACTAAATGAAGTACATATGATTATAGTAATATGAATTTTTCATTGTCTAATTTTGGATCTACATTTAAATGTGCAATGGGTATGGCTTTTCAAGTTATTAATAAATGACATTATGCTGGTGCATCTTAATGATGTAACAATTTTCTCTAAGGATGCAAAGGAGCACTTGAATCACCTAAGGCAGATTTTTGAGATGTGTAGAGAGTTTTGAATCTCTCTCAACCCAAATAAATGTGTGTTTGATATCCATGAAGGTAATATCTTAGGACACATTGTATCCAAGAAGGGCTTATCCATTGATCCTAAAGGGGTGAGTGTAATATTGGCATTATCTTTGCCCAAACACAAAAGAGGTTTATAAAGTTTCTTTGGAAAAATCAATTTCATAAGGATATTCATCCCTAATTTTTATAATATTGTCAAGATGCTAAAATTCATGTTGAGAAAGGATGAAACATTCAATTGGACTAGAAGAAGGAAGGAAAGATTTGAAGAGATCAAACAAGCCATTGCTCAAGCTCCTAATCTTGAAAGTCCCAATTTTTAAAAGGATTTCAGTTAGTATACTTTTGTAAATGAAGAGGTAATATTTTCCATGCTTACTCAAGAAAATGATGAAAATTTAGAGCAGCCTATTGCCTTCTTTAGTCAGGATTTAGAATGCTATGAGCTAGATAAACTTGTGTTGAGAAGCAAATAATTTTAGTTATTAGGAGCCTAAATAAATTTAGGAATATGTTATCTAATAAAAATATTCACATATTTCTACCTCATCCTAGTGTCAAGGACTTTATCTTGAGTAGATATTATAATTAAAAGAGGGTAGGTTGGATCACAAAAGTGATGGAATGTGATGTGGAAATCAAGACAACCAACCTAGTGAAAGGAAAAGGGTTATGTGAGAATATTTCTTTAGACTTGAAGGAGAAATAGGAAATTGTTTTGGTATTTCATGATTAGCCTATGATAACTACATATTCACCCATGAGGAAATGTACATAAGATATGATTCATTTTATTTAAATCGGTGAGTGTCCACAAGGTCTTGGTAGAGCTAAAAGAATGTAATATAGATTGCAATCCATTACTTATGTACTTGTTGATGGAGTGTTATTTAGGAAATATTATTTAGGTGTGTTATTGAGGTTTATTGACTTAGATCAGATTGACAAATTAATATTTGAGTTTCATGATGGACTAGCTAATGGTCACTTTGCTCTAAGAACCATAACTTTTATGATTATGAGGGCTGGATACTTTTGACTTAGCTTATTCAAGGACACCCATGATTGGGTAATAAAATGTCAAAAGTTTTCTCTTTTTTATGGAAAAAAATCTTGCTACCTTTCCTCTTCATCCAATCCAAGTTGAGCAACCCTTCATGCAATGGGGTTTGGATTTCATAGGCCTAATCAATCCACCTTCTAGTGTTGGTCACAAGTGGGTGTTGATTTCTATATATTACTTTAAAATATGGGTGGAGGATGTAGATCTTAAAGAGGAAAATTAAAAATTGCTTCTAGACTTCTATGAAGGTATAGTAATAAGGTTTGGGGCTCCTTCAATAATAGTTTTAGATAATGCATTGGATTTTCTAGGAACAAGGACAAGTTAATGGGATTTAAAGCATGACATATATATTATCACCTCATCCAAATATTATACCCAAGGGAATGGAATATCTGAGTCCACAAACAAGAATATAATTAGGATCATAAAGAGGAAAAGGGAGGAAAACCAAAAGACTTGGCATTCCAAGTTGAAGACAACCCTTTGGGCCAATAGGATTATGCCAAAGAGAGCAATTAGAAACTCACCATACACACTTTTTTATGATAGATAATCTATACTACCTATTTCACTCGAGTTACCAGACTTGGACCTCACATATCAGCTTCAATTTATGGATAATGAAATCATGGAGGTTAGGTTATGTGAGTTGATGGAGCTTGAGGAGAGAAGAGATCAAGCTATGAAAAATATGAGAACTCACCAAGAACAAAAAAAGAGATACTTTGACAAGAAATCCATTAAAATAATTTTCAATGAGGGAGACATTGCCCTAAAATGGGATGAAGATAGAGTTAAACCTATAAAACATACAAAGTTTGATGGTTTTTGGAGTGGCCCATATGTGATCACACAATGTAAATAGAATAATGTTTTCTAACTCTCAAGGTTGGATGGAGAGGAGCTTCATATCCCAATAAATGATATTTATATAAAACATTTATACCAAGTTTATCCTCTCTCCTTGTACATAGTTTCTTGCTTTCCTTGTGTTCCCTAAGTGCTTATGCACATGTGTGAGTTTTGCCTTGTCTCTTACCTTATTTTATGTCTTATCTTATTTTGTTTTTATTGGTGTGGTGTGCTTGATTTGTGTTTGTATATAGGAAATTAATTTCTAGTCGTCTTTAAGAATCCATTGACTCCATTGGTCCTTGGTATGATAAGGTTACTGGTTCTTAGTATAACATGCATACTACCCCTATGAATCACCATTTTGTTGACCAAGTTTAACTTTTAGTCAAAATTAGGTACCCCTAGGATTTTTTTTTGATTTTAAACATTTTAAAGGGCCATAATATGTTTTCATAGGAAGTATTAATTTTTATATGCTATCATTTAAGGTTATCTTAGTTTTAGTCTTAGTCACATTAATCAAATTATCCATTCGGGGTCATTTTATGTGCTTTTAGGGGTCATTAATGCATTTGGCAGTGTGCCCAAGGTTAATAGGTGTTATATTTTTGTTGAAAAAATCCAATAGGTAATTTGAGATGTTATAAATGTTAGTTACATCATATCCTTATAGGCTCCCTAACTAGAATTGTAGAAATTAATTGAAAAAGAGGGGAAATGGTACTTGTATAACACATATGGAAGTGTGCCACATGGTAAATATCATGGGGGGTATTATAATAATTATAAAAATAAAATACACACTTGTTTTTATCTATAAAATTAATTTTTATGCCAAATCCATTCTACACATTTCTTGCTCTTCTTGGCAGATTTGAATGACCCTCAAGTTTTTGCTTAGTATAGGAAACACAAGTAATTTTAGATAAAATGATTTTGGGAGGTTTTTTAAAACTCATATACTTTAATTTTAACATAAGTAACATTATAAATTATCAATTATGTATTATGAAGAATCACTAACAAGTTAATTGTACATATTTGATAGTTGTTTGGTACACCCTATAGTTTTTGTTCCATTTTTGATAAATCCATACAAACTAGTTTCTGGTGTTGTCTCCATAGAATATTTTATTCCTAATTATATTTTCTCCATTATTTTTTTCATGATTCATGATTTTTTTATGACCAAAATTTTTCTATCATGTAAGGAGATACCACCAGGTGTAGTTCTAGCCGAGATGTCTCTTACTTGTTATTTCTTTCCCTTGCAGAGGTTTCATACAACTAGGAAGGAGTGTACCATAAGTTCTTGGGTCGTATCAATACCTCCCCTAATTTTTTATATCACCATGGAAATCTATGAGTAGATTTCAAGCTTGTCTTGTTCCATTTGCCAACTTCATCTCTAGTTGTAGTTGAGTTCCATGTATAAGCTTGTTCATTCTATGTATGGAAGTGGTAATGGATGTGTTTTGGATTTTCAAAGGATTGAATAGTTTAATGAGGTATTTTCTCATGTTTTGGAGAGTGAAAATTTTGACTACATGCTCATATACCATGCCAAATAGCCACTTGGTGCATCTATCTACTCTTTCTCACATATCTGTAGGTGTTTCCATATTGTAAAAGGTGTTTTGAAGATGGTTCCAAGATTCAAAGGATGGATACCAAATTTATGAAGATTAATTGTGGAATTTTGGTGGTTTTGACATAGTTCACCACCATGTTTACCATAATTTCATGCTCTACCCACATATTCTACCCATAAAATGCACTTATAGGCTTATGGATGACATCATCTTAAGGTTAATGTCATGGTAATGAGGTCAAGCATTTGAGGGATGAAGGATGAAAATATGTTTTGAATATTCTAATAATGATTTTGAGTCTATTATTGTTCTCTATTTCACAACTTCCTAAGTAGACTTCTTACTTAGTCATATACTCACCTATAAGATGAATTAAACAAGGGGTTGAGATGTTCTATGGAGTGCCAAAGCATGTAATGAAACTATATTTATAACCCTTGCATATTGAATAGACCATGACAAAATTTTGTGAAATTAAAGAATGAGAAACAAGTTATGAGGAGTCTTCCTAAAGTGATTACTGAGTATTCTAGGAATCACTCCCTATTTTGAGCAAATAGAGGCCTAAGAGATTTTTCAAGATGGCTTATAATGTGTTTGAGGTAAATTTTAGAGAAAATAAGTTAGTAATCCTTGTATCCCTTAGTAGGGAGAAGGACTATGCCAAGAATGGGCTTAGTATAATTGGTGTGGAGTGTTTTTTGGAGGTCCTAAAAGTGCCTATAAACACAATAAATTTAGGCAATAATGTCTAGAAGCCAAGAGCCTAGATGGACCACTCAACCAAAGTTACAAACCTACTATGCCATCATGGTAAGGTCTTCAAAAATAGCTTGAAATATTGTTTTAATGTAAGATATTATCAACAAAAATAAGGTAGTGTTATTTTTTCCTTATATATACTTTCCATTTCATACACTATAGGAATAAGGACTTACAATAGTCAAATAAGAGGTGTCTTAGTCCAAATAAAAAGAATAAACTTAGTAAGGATTCCAAGAGCATATAAGGTTATTAAAACACATGAAAGGATACTAAATAGTTCCTATGACTCCAAAGGAGGTTTTTAACATCATAATAAATTAACAAGGACCTATATATACCTACATATTAAGTTGTAGATAAATTACTCAAGCTAGAAAGTGTTTTAAAAGATAACACAAGATGATGTTTTAGAAGGATCCTAAGGAAGTGTTTTTGTTTATATATGTATAGTGTGACTCCTATATGTACTTAATGAAACTTCTCACATCATAACCAAGTTATAAGTAACCCTAACACACCTATAAGAGGTTTTGTCTTAGTCAATGGGGTATGTACACAATGATCTCACTTAAGGCCTATTTGGTGTTTCAAGACCTTCAAGGCTGAGTCACTAGTATGAATATATAACTAGGTTGTATATATGATGCATAAAGAGATTAAAAACATCATTATCAATCCTTTTAGATAATATGAACCTATAATAAAAATGTCTTAATCAAGGGTAAAACAAGGGTCAACTAAAGCAAGGTCTATCTCAGTCAGTGAGCAGTGATCAAAGGGCATAGACTTATTGATGATAGAGAGGTAGAAACATAAGGTAAAATTATATGTAAGGATATCATATGAACTTGATAGATCCAAGTAACAAAGGTCAAGTATGGAACAAACAAATTAATGTCTAAAACAAGTCACCTATAGGCAAAAAGCCAATTTAGGTGATTTAAAGTGCACTAACATGGTGAATGAAACTCAATCAAGGGAAATAAAATTAATAATTATATATATGAACATTTAATTTATGTCATTATACCCTTTCAAGGAATAAATGAAGATTACATAGGGTCTTAAACCCCTATTTTGACTTACAACTGAGTTTAGGCAAGGAAGGGATAAATTGGAACATGGGTTGTCTAAGGGTGAAAATGAGGTTGAAATACATAATAAAAGATTAATTATGAGTAAATTGAATTTTATATACAATTTAAGACTCCTAAACCATTTTTAATCACTTTTATTTTCTTGGAAAAACCCATCAGTCCATATAGATGACTAGGAGGTACCCTTGTCAATTGAACAAACATGAAGAATCATGTAGGAAAAGGGGTTTTAATGAATCTAAAAGCTCAATAAGCATTAATTGGGAATGAAAATCATGTTTATATAGTATATATTCATAAAACTGGTGTGGATGGGTCATCCAAAAGTGGATTTAGATTAAAAAATACAAGAAAATAGGGTTTTTAGCCCCCTTTTAAGACAACTTGAATTGGTTAGGTACATAAATGAGGGATTATGACCTTGCCCTTGGTAAAACGTTTCATTAATACCTTGTAAAACTCCAAAAACTTTAATTTTTACATGAGGATTAGGGATATATGTCTCTATTTTGTCTTATAGATCAACCATTCATTAAAATCAAGACTTTGGTAAGATAAGCAAAATATGGCAAAATTAGTGAATGACATAGGTTGAGACATTGGGATCTTAAAATAACATTTGGGGATGTGTATGTAAGATGGGTATATTATAAATAACACTCACACAATTTATATCTCCTCATGATGACCTAATTATCCATGTATACAATCTAATCAGGTAGGTTTCCACTAGGCGTTATTGGCAAAAGAGATGAAAGGAATGTTTAAGGGCTTGTGTGATAGATTTTTTAGTATGATTAAGGTGTTAAAATACATAATAAATCATTATAATCATGTTGAACCATTCCAAGTTGTCTAAATTATTAGGGATCATGCCAAGACAATTAGGCCTTAAGGAGACTTAAAGACATTTGGGGATCTACCTTCTTTTCTAGTCCTTGATACGCTATCCAAATGATTGGGGCATGTTTTTGTAGTACATTTAGACATGTATGAGCTTTTTTTGTGCCAATAAACTTGTAGGAAGTTTTTTTTATCTTGAAGATAGCTAAAAAATGAAGGGAAGTGGAGAAACAAAATTGATAAGTCAATTTATAATGCTCATATTTTTGTTAAGACTCTGCATGGGAAAAAGAGTTTATGGGGAGTTAGAGAAGGTACCTAAGAAAAAATTTGTGACATTAGTTGTAAAATTGAATGTGCCATTTGTATGAACTATTGTTAAGAAAAAAAATAGTCTAAAACCATAATAAAACCCTTAGAGGAACCTGATGGAAAAAAAATTCATCAAGAGCCATTCAATTGGCATAGTTTGGAAAGGAAACCTATTGTATCATGGAGAAGACTCACCTAGGCTCCCACCCATGCAAATAATATATATGAAACTATATGGACAACATAAAAAATAATGTTTTTCTCACCATTTTCTATGTCTTGAAAGTTATAAGAGGTTTGATAATATAAAATAAATTTTATAGCATCCTATGGTCATTTTATCCTATGAAAAAATTGTTAAGTGTCCTAAATAGATCTCTCCTTTCAACCCATCAAAATTGGCATATTGAGCACAAGAGTGAAAAGTGTGAAAAACTCAAATGGATGTCTTTTTAAGGTGAATCTAAGAAATATAAGGCCATGTTTAAGCTTTAAATGTGTCATTCACTCCGTCACATATATTTTCATGAGAAACTAAAGACTTTTTTGAAGACAAGTGTGAGGGGTGACTGAAATATGGAGTTTTAGGACTACAGATAATGATTACTTAATTATAAGAGTTTATAGTAGAATAATAATTAAAAAATTTAATGGAATAACATGCTTGAATAAATTTATTCTTATCCCAATCATTAGACCTATCCATAGTTAGTGGTGGTACATTTAAATAGGTGTAAATAATGAAGGTAGTTTTCTATGTCAAAATAGGGAGTTTTATGCCACTTTTCACAATTTTCATGGCTTTTATGGATTTTTAGAATTATTGATGTTTTATGTCTCATTTAATATCTATTATTCATGATTTTTTAAATTAGTTCTCCATGTTGACTCATGTCCAAGTGACCTTTGGACTTCCTTTGCTTTGTCTCTCTCTCAAAAGCTATAAATATGGAATCTTTTGCTTCTTTTTAGTAGAATCCATTGGTTGATGGTGAAAAACTATCCAATTTTATACTTTAAGGACTCTTTAAGAAATAAAAAAGTGTATTTCCTACTTACATGATATGTAATTAAGTGTTAGTGCAATCTTGTTGGTTTTATCTAGTAGAAGATCTTCTTTTCTACCATGTTATCCTTGATTGTCTATCAAGTGTGTAGAAAGGTATTTTTGTAGGTATTTTTTAGTATTTTTTTATAGGTTTATATATGTATTAAAATTATTTTATGACTATATTCCCTCATTTAATCATCCATTACTCTCGTAAGTTTCAAATACCTTCTTGAATCTAACATATGAAACATTGATGTGACAATACATTCTAAGTTGTGAGTTTTATATGAGAGAGACTTTTTTTATCTTTAAGTAGTAAATATTAAATAAAATAGGAGGATATTAAAATTTTTTGCATCAACTATTTTTTTTCTTAGTTTTTTTATTAACCCTTCTCATCCACAAGTTGATAGGTAAGGAAGTGCTTCAAATAATGCATCAAGGGAACTAGCGCATCTAGAGATTGATCTCTCAACATTGTCACCTATAGCAAGAGGGATGTTTCTATTATTACACTTATACGAGGAGATCTTATCATATCCTTAGGGGTTCAAATCCAAGTGTCAATAGTTTTTGGCATGCCCTATGGGACTCTAAGTCCTAGAAGATTGTCTAAGATTGGTGTTGGTTCCTTCATAGTTATAGCTACAAGAACACCTACATTTAGTACCTAAATAATCAAATAAAGTTTTAAACTCATTATTTTATAATTATTTCATAATTTAAATGTCGAAGGTGACCAATAGGTCTATTTCTAAAGGTACACCCTTTGATTTTGTGTAATTCCCCTTATATTCTGCTAAAAGGTTTAGGTTTGTGAACACCCATCCTTATTCAAGAGAGTTGGTATTTAATAAGTCTAATTTATTGTTTATTTAAATAAATAATACTCAAATTTGACATTAAAATATTGATAATAACCAACCTTTTGTATCATTCACTACATCATCTCCTTTGAATCTTTCCCAATATGACCAAATTCTAGGAGCGGCCCTTAAGAGTGTTCCATATTTTAGTGGAGAATGTCCTATTACTACCATTGAACACATTGTAAACATATAAAATTTATAAAATATCCATAATATAATTTAATAAAAAGTGGCTATTAGGTTTTTGGCATTGTATTTCAAAGGAAAAGCCTTGGATTGGTATGGGACTGTACCTCAAAATTCTATTGGTTCATGGGATGAACTAAGAGATCTATTGACTAAGAGGTTTATAGATAAGAGTGATAATTTATCTCTAGATGATAAATTTACCACTATAAATAGGGAACCATAATATTTTATGAAATATTTCAACACTATATTTCAAAAAACATGGGATAGGATCCCAGCTATTAAGGAAATATTTACAAGGTAATGCTCAAGGACAAGGTTAAATCACTCAAGTTAGGCCTTATCAAAGATAAAATCCTAATGTTTCCTCATACTATAAATATATTTTCCCCCCTCAAAATAACTTATCTCAATAAAATCCATGCTATCCATCTTTTGAGAAAAATCAAGAACAAGTTGCTTATGAAAATAAAATACACAACTAAACCATGGTAATGCAAGGCAATCAATATTTCCTAGTTTCAAGTTTTGAAGGAAAAATGAAAAGTGGGGTGGATAATTTTAAACCAAAATATAATTTTACCATCATAAATTATTTACAGGGGGAGTTTTGTGCAAATAATGAAAACAATTTTCTATATCAAAATAGGGAGTTTTATGCCACTTTTCATAATTTTCATGGCTTGTATGGACAATTAGACTTCTTGATGTTGCATGGATTGTTTCATATATATTATCCATGAATTTTTAAATTATTTATCCAATTTTACACATGTCTAAGTGACCTTTGTACTTCCTTTGCTTTGCCTCTCTCTAAAAAACTATAAATATGAACTCTTTTACTTCTTTTTGGAAACCTCCATTGGTTGATGGTGAAAATCTCATAAATTTTATAATATAGGGACTATTGAATAAATTAAAAAGTTTTTTTTCCTACTTAAATGCTATGAAATTGAGTTTTAGTGCAATCTTGTTGGTCTTGTCTAGTAGAAGATCTTCTTTTCTCGCATGTTATCCTTGATTGTCTACCAAGTGTGCAGAAAGGGTATTATTAAAAGTCTTTGTTAGTATTATTTTCTAAGTTTAAAGGTGTCTTAGAAGTATTTTATGACTTTATTCCCTCATATAATCATCCATTACTCTCGTAAGAATCAAATACCTTCTTGAATTTAAGATATGAAACATTGATATGACAAAGCATTTTGAGTTGTGAGTTTTGTGTGAGAGAGACTTTGTTTGTCTTTCAGTAGTAAATATTTATTCAAATAAGAGGATATTAAACATTGGTGCATCACCTTTTTTGGTTTTCTTAGTTATTTTATTAACCCTTTTCATCCACAAGTTGATAGGTAAGGAAGTACCTCAAAGAATGCATAAAGGGAACTAGCCCATCTAGAGATTCATATCTCAAAATTGTCACCCATAGCAAGAGGGATATTTCCATTGTTCTACTTGGATGTGGAGAGCTAGGAATCTCCGTAGGGGTGAAAATCCAAGTGCCAATTATAATTTATCCTATTCCTCCTTATTTCCCATAGAATTACAATTAAGTAAATTATAATAAAAAGTTTATGAAAGCTTTAATGTGTGATTGAGATGCACCTAAGACTTTTGGGTAGTTTAAAAGTGCATATTCATAAATATTTCATGCATAAGGAATTAATTTGTGCATATTTCACAAAAAAAAATACATAGGTTAAAATAAATGCATACCAAGATTCAAGGAAAATAGTTTGGGAAGGATTTATAGTGAAGGTAAAGTAAACACATGGCACTCATCTAGATAAGGAGGATGTTAATTGTGCATGATCAATCTAGGTTGGAAAATCATATGTTATAAAGACAAAGGAGTATTCAAATTCATAGAGTGGTGGATAGATATATAATGTAATATTATAAATTACACAAATAATCGGCATGATAATTATATAAAGTGACAAGTTGGTAAAATTTGGAAAGAGTATAGGGAAATTTATAGATATAGACATTAAATAATGTATCTTAAAAGAGGGATTTCTAAGAGTTTCCAATTCATATTACCTAAGATGTTGATTTGAGTTAGAGTTTTGAGGATGAGGAAGTGTAATAGTTATTTTTCATATGTAAAGATAAATATTTCATATGGATCATTATAAACTATATAAAACATTATTATTATGAGTATAAATTAATGTGAATAAAAAAAATATTTTTTTGTGATGATATTTGTGATCATATTCCTTGGTTTTATGGAGGATGGTTATTACATTTTATTTATATTTAAATCTAATGTGCATGAATACATATTTATGCTTTGTTCTCATAATGGGGTACCTTGGTGTTATCTTGATACACTAGGTGAGTGATTAAGTATTTGATCTTAAGTTATATTTATATGTTTTAAGTGTGTTTTTCCTCTTATATGTTGCACAAGATTAGTTCCAGAGAGGACCTTAAATGATGTATAAAAAAATATAATATTTTGGTTTCATTAATAGGAACCTATTTCAATAGAGTATGGATATTAATGTTTTAGATGGTAAAAAATGTCTCTATAAATAATTTGAAGGCCAATTCTGAGGTAACATATTTAGAGTTTGAAAAATATGTGATGAAAATTATTTTTTTAAGTCAAAGTGGCTATAAGATAATATCCATCTGAATTTGTATGAAATATTATTTTGTGAGTTACAAGAGCACCTCCACACATGGTTGGAAATTCATATTATTGGGAAATGTCAAAACTTAAACATAAATGATACTTGGAGTAAATATTATGGAAATTATTTGAAGGAAATATATGAATAATAGAAAATATGTGTGTATGTGTGCTGGAGATATACATTCAATATATACTTTTTATATTTTTCAATTTCAACAAAGGAGGTATATATTTAATTTCTATAAAATCCTATAAGATATTTTATTTAAAAAATACTAATCTAGATAAAAATTATCTTGGTTTATTGGGGATTTATTAAAATGATGATGAGTGATATATATACTCATTTTTAAGGCTTGATAGTGTGTGACAAAGAGTAGAGTAGAAGATGAAAAAAGTGTTGTGAGAAGATAATTTATTATGAAATGGAGTCTCATAATGAAATAAAAGGAATGGGTAAAAATATAAGAAAATAAATTGAAAATAAATGTATTATAAGGATCTTGGGAGGAATTAAGGGCCTAGTTAAGGAAATACCATTGGCACACATAGAAACTAGAGAGGACATTAGCTTGTATAAATTTGAGAAATTATCCTATGATTTATTGATGTGTATATGAATGGATATTATTGTAGTAAGATCCATGGGAATAAGATTAATCTTTGGAGGGTTTTCATGCACTTGTATATCATTGTAACTAGATTGTAACAAATATGTAAAGTAATTATGCGAACCCATTACATAAGATAATATCTTTCACTTACATGAGTCATAGTGGATGAAAATTAGGGTGCATTAGGTTAGTTTATAGGGTCAATTTAAAAATGAGTATATTCAATCACTTAATCATAATTAAATTAATATTAAATTTCAAAAATGTCTCTAAAATATGAATATATAAATAAAGGAAAACCCACTACAATTAAAGGTACATCTCACTCTCACTTAGAAATTTTGGATGATGTATAATCAGTGGTTGTAGGTACCCAATGTGAGATAGGATGTATTTTGACATCAACACCTAGGATGATGAAGCAATTATTGAGTATGCAGATGGGTTTCAATAGGTATATATATATTTTTGATTTGGTCTTGTGTCATTGGACAAGTATGTCATCTTTATTATATAGTCACTTTTAATTTTCATGCTTTGATCATGATACTATTTATTTATCATGTATCAACATGTTGTTGGTTGGTTTTATTTTGTCACTTGAACTCCCTATTTTTGAGACCCTAATATTTTATCTTCTAAGTTATCAATAAGTTATGGGAATTATTGTGAACCTATTAAAAATCCTTGTGATAATAAATCAACACAAGTAAATGTGATATCTTGTTTATTAATTATATAAAAAAAATCCTCTCCTTGATACAACTACCTAAGTTTACCCCTCTTTAAGGGAAATGTAAAAAAGAACCTCTGGAATAAAATAATTGATAAGATTTGGAGAAAGCTGAGTAGCTCAAAAGAAAAGCACTTGAAATATTTAGGATAGATCATTCTTATAAATACAATGATAAAATCTACCATTATATACTAGTTTTTTTTACCACAAAATATCCTTCAAGAATCATCACAAATATGGATAAAATTATTCAAATTTTTATTTGTCAAGGAATGAAGGATAAATCTAATATACCTCTTTCATGTGGGATAAAATATTCAAACCAATTACTTAGGGGGGTGATGGAATAAGTAGAATAAAAAAGGTAAACTTAGATCTTGATGCTAAAATTATCTCAAGAATTTATTATCACCCATCAAAAAAATGGAGTGAAACCCTTAAAGACAAATATCTTGATGAGGTGAACCCATAAAAAATCTTCATAGCGAAGGAACGTCCTCTTGGATATAATTTTGTATAACATGAGGGAAGATATAAAAATACTCATGAGGATTACTATAACAAGTACAAAAACGTGAAACTATAGATTTATAGGAATAAAGATGAATCACCCATAAACCCTTGAGACTAGAATCTAGGTTTCACAACATTAGAATTAAAAACATAAGACAATGGGGGCATATATTAAAATATCATTTGATTGAAAATTTTGATAAATTACATATTAATTTCACTTGGAATTTTTTTTAAAATGATTATGGTACATATGATTAATCCCAAAAACTATTAAATGATCTCCTCTAAGTTTTATGAGTTCCTTAGAACTTAGAAAAAGAATATATGAATTCAAACTTTATTGTCACAGTAGTTTATTCAATAAAATAATGATATGAAGCTAATATGGAACCCCACCCATATATTTATAAAATATCCATTTGGATTAAAATATGGAGATCAAAATAATGGCCAAAATATAAAGCTTTCTTTGGCTATCCATACACAAATATCTTAACAAGGGAAAAAATTAATAATAAAAGATTATATGGACCTTCAAGATGCGTCATGTGTTATAAAATTGAATAAAACATTGATCAACTTCTTATCCATTGTAAATATGAATTATTGTTATGGAATAAATTCATTAATAGGTAAAATTTGAGATGGAAATTGAACTACACCCTTTCCAATAACTTTAGAGTATGGTAGTGCAAAAATAGACTTAAAATCCTAAATAATATATAGGAAATGGGATCAAGATTAGTAGATTATAAAATATAAATCAAAAGGAATGATATGATATTTGAGGACAATACAAGGCACAAACACTAAGATAAAGTTGGAAATAAATATAAATAATCATTAACAATATTTTTCTCTCTTCTAAGCAAATAAAAAATAAAGAGGCTAACTCAAAGGAGGATCATTCTGAAAACACTATCAAACTATGAAGTCAAGGAATAATAAAAATAAATAAATAATGATAAAATACATCAAATGGTCCCATTCAAAACATTAATGGCACAAAATTAACTTTAATTGGGTGTTAAAACATAACCTCAATTAATCATGAATATGAACCGTAATTAGGAAAATTAAGGGTTGAGTGATCACTTATAGTTTTACCCATACTATAAATAACACCAAAAACATCACAAAATTAGAGGGTTTAATTTGGGGAATGAATATTTTATGGGAAAATTAAATTAATAACACCATAATTTAATATGTTTCACTCATGATTATCAAATCCATGGAAAATAATAAAAACTAGGATTGGAGAATTAAAAAAAATATAAGACTTCAAAATTTATTGGAGGGAGTTATATTCAATCATATTATGAGATAATGAAATCATGAAATGGATTGGTTATATATTTATGATCTCTAGTAAATATATAATATAAATAAAGGAAAAATTATAGATTTCATCTCAAAGAAAGAGATGGAATAATTGAGGGATATTAAAAAATAATGTATATTTTCCTAGATTATTATCTAGGGACTAAGCTGAAAAAATAAGGTTACATATGTTTTCAATTGCAATTTTATTTTCATAAAATGGTCACAAATGTCCATTTTCATTATATCAATCACTGTGACCAAACATGAATTTATTTAAAGCTTTATTTCCCTAAAGGGGCATGGGAAAAGAAATATCTCATGCATAGGTGGACACCTCATAAGAAATAAACTCTTTAAGTTAGCACCAGTAGGAGACAATTAGTTTATTTCAAAATTTATATTTAGGTGTTCATGGAAATTTTCCACTTCATTATCATCCAAAACTATAAACTAATTTATTCCTCCAAACCTAACTACATCGTTATAACTATCTATTTTATGATGTGGCCTCTACATTAGCTTATTGCATACTTCTCCCATAATAGCTATGCTTTTTCCACTTCATTTATATTTTGGATGAGGATGGATCTCATCCATATATTCCACCACTTACTCTATTTAACCATTCTTGACTTGAAAAGAATTAAAAGTATCCACTGATGAACCCAATTATATGACATCTAAAGTGCATTATAAGGAGAATGCCACCTAATAAAATCAACCAAATGTGGTAAACATCATTCCAAAAAATAATCAAGGTAGAAGTGAGGAGGATTTATCCCTCCATAATAAATACTAGGAAACTTTTAGAAGAGAAGTAAATGGGGAGGAAAGGAGTATGGTGGTGTACTAGGGCAATGAGTTGATGAATTAAAAATAAGCTAACTTGGAAATAAATAATATTTTCTCCCTTCAATAAATTAATAAATGGGAATTGTCACATTATAAGGAACATATAGGAAACCATATAAGAAGTTATAATATTGATTAGATGTGGGGATCATATTTTTAAGGATAAACATAAGATGAATGATGAAACTAAAATAAAAACTAGCATGGAGAATGGTAGACTTGTCAAAAAGTAATTTGTCATCAAAATTGAAGAATTGACCTATGATGAGGAATGGGATAATTGATAAACTTCACTCTAGAGAGATATAAATAATAAACTCTCAAGGGATTAAAATTTTATATAGTCTCAAATAGATGTCTAACTAAATTTAATCTCTTAAGGAAGCACAGGTACGTGTTAAAACACTTCTTATTTAAAATAAAATAATGATTCTTTATATTATAAAAAAGAGATGGAAATTTATATTAAAATAATTTAGGATGTTATAATTTCACATTTAAATTTGATTGAGATAGATAATGATAATATAATCCACATCAAGAACTTGATTGGAAATAATGGTAAAGAAATAAGGATGCATATCCATATCCTTACCATGATATGCATAAACATAGATGAAATATATGGAATCTAAAACATGGTGAATGGGATATAAAAGGAAACTATGAACATGAAGGAACACCTACATCATTGGAATTGTCTTAAAAACAAAAAAAAACATCTAAGTTTCAAATATAGTGGGAGGAGTCATAGAAAAAGAGAAAAATAAGGATTGTTTGTTACGTCATGTGCCAAACACATCTTAGGTATCTCAAATTTAATGCATGCTAGTCTTAATAAAATAAATTAGTTTTATATATGTACTAAGTTATTTTTCATCTTTTTTTTTGAGTCAATGTGTCTTTATCTATTGTAATGACAAATTATATATATATATATATATGTATAATATTCAGAAAATAATATATAGGCATGCAAATTTCAAATATATTCAACTAAGAGATTCTAGCAGAATACATTTTTCATATTAAAATGGAATCAATTAATAAAAATATAGTATGTCTTTATAATTTATTATTTTTCTCAAACTTTCATAAATAAATATATCTCCATTACAATACTAGAAAAATCATGATAGTTGTTTAACAAAACAATATTAATTTCCAATAACAATAAATCACCCTACATCTATGTGTTAGATGGGAATTTATAGACCTAATATTTTCCTCACTATTTATTTTTATTAAAATTAATTTATAAATATAGATATGAATAACTATATGCCTTAACACCACTCCACTAGCCAAGTCATAGATTCACTCCTCTTGTTTTAGATTTATTTTTATTTTTTTCTCAACTGTCTTCTTGATCCTCATGCTCCATGAATTGAATTATGAAAACTTCCAATTCAAGTTCATTCTCATGATTATTTTTTTCCATCAAACCATTATGGGTGAACCATAAAATTTAATAGTTAGATATATTTTTTTCCACTCCCAAGTCTTCTAAAGCTTCTCCACTTGATGGGTGTTATTGGACTTAACAAAATAAATTCCTTATGCACGATTATATAATTATTTTTGAAACATTAGAACACTAATATAATTAAATATTAATACTAATAAATGTTGATAGATATTATAAAATTACATAGATGAGGATATTAGATACATAGATGGTGAAAGAATCTTCAGTTCAGATTCATTAAACATCAAAACTAGAGTGAAATTAGATTCCAAATAAGATATTCATCAATAAGAGTAAACTTTAAAATGTTTAATTTAAAATATAGTGAAAAAATGGATATATAAAAATAATATTTTAGTATATAAAAATACTCCACTAATAGGAAAGGTAACTATACATGCAATGTAAGAATGAATGATGTGTTACTAAAAACATGGGCTAGTCTGTAAGGTGTGTTGATTATGTAAATTAGTATAATAGTAAGATACATAATTATATGTCAATTTAGAGTAAATAAATTAATCATTGGGCACACTATAAATGTATGAGGATGGTAAATTCATGGATTAATAGGTGTTACATCATAATTAATGCTTAACAACATCAACAGCATATAGTAACTTATCTATTATCTATCTACAAATTTTTTATGAAGTTAATAAAATATAAAGGAATCAAAGATGTAATGGAACTAATTAATAATGGTATACTACATGGTGAAAAAAAATGATTAAATCTATAGAAAAATGTATCTTTCCATAATATTATTATATTGTGCACACACCTAGATTTAAAGTACATCAACACCAATAATATAGTGGTTGACTTTAATAATTTGAAAATATTTTTATAAGTGATTTTAATATTCCAAAGTTTTATAAAATGATAATATTTAAAATTAAATAAATTAGGATCCAATTGAAAGTGTGCACACATATGATGCATAGTTTAATAAATAACCATCAAATTTGTCATAAAATATCCACCTATTACAAAATGTAAATTATTATTTATAACATTTATAAGTAAATTTTGAATGACTATTTGTAATGATGCATGTGAATCACTAAAATATATGATAATAATTGACGTGGTTTACAAATTTGATATGAGGATAAACCCATTCCTTAAGGAATAAATTTACAATATGAAAAAATCAAATGAAAAATTCATCAAAAAATTATATGTGGGAAGTGTTCAAAGTAGCCTGGTGTACCACTTATGAGGTGGATGGACACGCTAAGGAAAAAAAATCAAGAAAAAGGTTAAATTAATGAACTTATAGTGTAAATTTTATAATAAGCTCATGAAATTCAAAGTGGTTTACTATTACAATGTTTGAAATAGATTAATTTCACTTGTTACTACAACATATATGATGAATAAGAATGACATATATAATTGTAGAGTTATATAAGAGATAAACTAGGCTATGTCATGATAATATCATGTTATAACCATAATATTAGGGTGGTTATCAATTTTAGGTAGGTTATATAAAACCTCAAGGTGGAATTTATTATTAGAACCAACATGAAAAAAGTAAACATAAATAGGGGAAGGTTATAATAAATGTCAGAGATCTTTTGAGAATGAAGTAGAATCTAGATATAGGGGACATAGTCCTATATATTATTTCAAATTTGGTAATGGAAATTATAAAAGATATTAAACTAAATATTTAGCTTGTGTACATTGTATATAGGTCCATAAGATGGAATGTTATGTTTAATTATACTTGAATATCATAAAAATGATACAGTGTAAAAGGTTGCAAGCATGATTTCTATGAGAAGTGGGATAGAGATAATAGATGTATGAATATCCATCCCATTGATGGGTATTTTGATGCAAATAATTTAGGCAGGATTTGATAGGCCATATCTCTCATGAAAGTAGATTTGTGTGACCAAATATCCCTAAGTTTTGGTACATGGGATAACTCAATTGGATCATTGTGACCATTCAAATTCAAGGGGATTCAATGAAACTAACTCCAAATTATGGATTTAACTATAGACACTATGATATTCAATTAGTCCACCACTAATATATTTAATAATTATTAAATGGTCATGGACTGCATTCATCAATCATGATTTAAAATTACAAGCAGATTACTATTAGTCTTAAGCTAACACACTAATAAAAAGAAAGAGCAAAAGAAAGGGAAAAATGGAAGAAATGGATATACTACCATAAATATGAAATTAAAGTGTCTAATTGAACAAATATCATAGAAACCAATCCTTAGATGAGCCAAACCTAGCACAACTCATACTAAAATATGGTGTGAGAGTCTAGGGAAAAGTTATTGAGAGTAAAATAGACCATAACCACCATAAAAATGTGATGTAAATAAATTTAATCCTCCACAACACTTAGAATATCAATATATTTCTTGATGATTAGTAATGGTGAGATTTATAAAAACCTTTCAATTACAAACTTCATTTTTATAACCATGAGGAAAACATTATGCTAAGAAAACATGAAAAATGCTTGGTCTACTAACTACAGAGAATCCAAGCATGTCTATTCCACTACTCTAATTATAAAACTAAAAATAACCATCCTTGATAAAGTATTTTGAAAAATAATACATACACAAGGGTGTTATCCCCTCCCTTGATTGACAACTCATTACACTAATTGGGTAGTTACAAATATTCATTGTTAATTAAAGAAATGCAGTTAAGGTCTTGATTTTTTGATAGATTTGGAAGTGTGCCCATGATTTATAGTTATAGGCCACCCCATCATTGTTTTATCACTAACATATTACTTTGGGAACCACCATCCCATTTATAAATTTCCATCTATCACTTTTTCATTTATTTGGAGTAGTCTTATGTATCTTATTCATATCTAGACCTTGATTCATCCCCTTTTGCCTTGTTCTTCATGATTTATGAATGATATTTCATGTTATAATAGTATAAGCTTGTCTTTTTTTATTAACATTGGAATGAGGTTTTAGATTCCCTAATTAGGAAACACATCCAAATTAATGGCTTTAATTTAAATTAAACCCTAAAAGATCAAATGAGATGGTCAAGTATAAATTGAATAAACAAAAAGTCAAAAGTATTAAAATTATTGAATCACAAATATAACTAATTAATACCAAATGCAAGAAATAAAGAAAATATTTTTCTATTTATGCATAGGTATTTGCATTTATCAACTTTCAACTCAAACACAAGCCTTTCCATCTATATAAGTATATATAAATTAATCATTAATTTAGCTAAAGAATTTAAAATAAAATAATGTCAACATGAAGCCCACAAATCTAATGGAAATTCAACATTTAATTAACCAACACCTTCCTCAAGCCTTTGACAATTTTGACATTCATGTTGGCCATAAAATTTAAGCTCATTAAATGCATTTGGAATGTATTTATTAGTCTAAAGTCTAGGGTTTATGGTTAGATGATGGATAGATATTTATCAAACTTAAGATCAAGGGAATCCTGATGTCGTCAAGGTGCCACATGGTATCCCATCATCAAGTTAGGTCTTTAGTCTGGGAATGTGGGTTGATTCAACATGCCATCCTCTTGATGATCTATAAATCTAAACTCATTGCTTAAATCACTTTAGTCTCTATGATCTTAGGTTACAATGAAGTAACCACATGGTGGCTTCTTAGGAATTTGGGGCCATGGGACTATTATCCCATTACCTAAGCCTATCAATGACATGATCTCTTGGGATCATAGGAAGTTTCCACATGGTGACTTATTAGGTCCTTCGGGGATTGAAGACTTTATACTATTTACAAAGTCTACATGGTCTCTAGATCCTAAGAAATCACCATGTGGTGACCTCTCTAGCCCTTGAGGCCACATAACTATTAATCCTTTTGATTAACTCTTCATTAATCAAGGTTTTGGTATCTTGCCACATGAAAAAATATCAAGGCTTAATGGCATTAAAAATACATAGAAAATTTTGGACTTCTAGAAATTTTGGACTTGGCTTAGTACTTAAAAATGATCCAATAGTGACACATGGAAAGGTTTAGCGGAATCAAAATGTTTAAAGCCTAGATTAAAACAAATAAATATGGCTAAGTCATCAATCTTAATTTTTTTTAACATGGTCAACTCAACTCATTAGCTTGGGATGAACACATTTTGAGCTTGCTCAAGTTTATTTGGTAGATTTAGATCTTGGTAGAGCTTAACTCAAGAAACTCAAATGAATTAGATTAAATGATGAATAATGAAACACTCTATGACTAAGAATTTGATAATATAATGTTGGATAACCAAACCTATCCTATTCAAATAAAAAAAGGGTCGTCATAATTTATACTAAATAAAGGGATGTTTTATGTAAGCAACAATAAATGGAGATTCCTACTAGTAGATAATCCTAAGTATCTAAAGAATCCTTAATGTTAATCTCAAAAGAATATAAGAATTAAACATAATAAATCACTTAAAATGTATTCAAAACATGAAAGTTATAAAGTCTACTATAACTTATGACATGCTAAGATAAGAACCTATCAAATACCATCTATGCATGTGATCAAGTGATTAATTCATTTTCTTTGCATTAACACATAGTAATTTAGATTTAATTAAATAATCATAACTTATAAAGGGGAAAATATTTAGATATTTGACTTGGGAGGAATGATATGGGAATTGTTATACTTCTAGCAATGTGTTTATATCCCCAATAGAGATACCTCAGGTCCCTTTTAAAGGCCTTGATCCACCAGTATCTAGGCTAAAAAGCATGTAGTGGAAGTTACTCAAGGAATATTTTTAGAATTTAATTTTTGGCTCTATTATTTTGTAAATGAGACTTTAATTCTATATATGTGGAGGACCAATCCATGGGTTTACAAAAAATCAAAAAGTTGATGGTTGTTTAAAACAAACCTAAAAAAGATAATGTTGTATTTTAATTAGATGTTTTAATTAAGTTCTTGAGATGGATTCAACTAAGAAAATAGTTTTTTATAAATTAACAATCTATGTTAAAAAATTTTAACCTTTGAAACTATGGAATGAACCATGAAATTATAGTAGTTCACACAAGATATTCAATAAAAGTTTAATTAGGCTCTCGAATACCATTCATATCACCTACAAAGCATGATTTTTTTTTCATTTCTTTTATTAATGTGGGAACCTCAAGGATAAATATAAGGACCAGAAAAACTAAAATAAGAAAGGGAAAGTAAATAAACAAGAGATGGGAAGGAAAAATAAGAAAACAAACAATAGAGGAAATGAGAAACTATTCATAGAGGTTATTTTAGGCAATAATATGTCTAAATTTATTTAGAAACTTGTGTTATAAGATTTTTATAAGGCTAAGGGGACATATATTTATGCCTCTTCTTCCCTCTACACTCATGGACACTATCTTGTAGAGATTTATCAATATTATATTTATGCAAACTAAAAGAATCTTGATTATGAAACTCATAAATGAACCTACATTTAACTTTCATAAATAATTTGAGATAATTGAAAGATAATACCTCATCCCAAATATCAAAATGTAGTGAAGGGTAGGGGTGGAAATTATTTCATACCATAAAAAACTAATCATCTATCTTGGTAGGAGGTTCACCTTTTTTGCAGCCAATAGTCGATTATGAGTTTCTCTTGGAATGGGATGGATGCTATGGTAGCATCCTAATCTTAATATTCATTACCAATGAGCTATGGGAATTATTATTATCATGTTGATTATATCCTATATTTTTGAT
>JARHVA010006158.1:737500-752500 GCA_037957365.1 Torreya grandis
CATTTTTTTAGATTGAAAAAATGGCATGTGTTGTGCAAGCAACTAAACATCCACTATTATAGATACATTATTGGTAGTATATATAAAATCAGGTTAAGAATGTTTAAGCTAATACATGTGCACATAATTAAATATTATAGGAAGCACAATAAATTATAATTTTTTTATAAGTGTAAAAACCCATTAGATATGTTAGAAATTAAATGAAAACATAGATAAAACTCATACTTATAAAGGATTTGAAGAGATAAGATAAATTATTTCATTGTTTAAAAGGATAAGGATTAATGATATTAAAATTGTGGCTTAAATAATGTGTGGGATATAATAATATTTAGTTCATGAAATAACATGAGAAATGTGTCTAAATAAGAATATAATATATGATTAGGAATTAATCATTGATGCCAAGGTCAATTTTTGGGAGATGGAAAATATACTAATCAATATGGGCACAAAATTTAATATATTTATGAAGGAATCATGGAATTAGTAATCAAAGACAATGTTGAATCCTTAAAGAAATATATTTGTCATGGTTAAAAAATAAATTTAAAACCTATTATATGGTTTTCATAAATAAGACTTGGAGATAATTCAAGTGTAATTTTCACTATATTTTGAATTCATAAATATAGTTGAAGAATAAAAGTATCTCACATTATTTGGAGGACCATGGTGCTATGTTAATCAAGATGAAGTGAACTTAAAAGAATTGTATCTAAAATTTAAAAATGAGGAAAAAAATAGGTGATGTACCCCTTGATAAGTAACATGGTAACATATGTTGAAGTGTTATATTCTCAAGAGGAAGAGAGTAATATCTTAATTGTTGTTATGCAAAAAATGCATATGGAAAATTTTAATAATACCTAAGTTTTGAGTTAGACAAATAGAAAATATGTTTCTAACATTTATATCTAATGACATTCTCATTTTATGTAGGATGAATTCAAAAAACATGGACCAAAATACATAAATTTGAATGGTGGTGGTTCATATTTAATGACTAGTGGAATAATAAAAATCAAAAAATTGA
The DNA here is from genome assembly GCA_037957365.1 of Torreya grandis. NCBI lineage: Eukaryota > Viridiplantae > Streptophyta > Pinopsida > Cupressales > Taxaceae > Torreya > Torreya grandis. The sequence continues at coordinate 738,540 of JARHVA010006158.1, forward strand.
AGGATGAGAAAATAAAGAGGCCAAAGTTGATTGTGAATTGGGACCCATGTGTAAAGAATCATGGATTTGAGGAGAATTGGCATATGAAAAATAAATTTAAATAACCACAAGTGCACAAAGTGGTTAAGGTCAAGGATAATGTGCACAAGGAAAAGACAATTACGTATCATGCATAAAAACTAAGGGTGACATCGAGTGTGTTGGAGTTAAAATTTGAGGTACTAAGAAAGGTATAATACAAAATTAAGGATAAAATATAAACATATAGTTACACACATAAAAACATTATGAAGGAATAATACAAATCATAGTGACATAAAAGGACGTTTAGTCCAAGAATGAGGTTAAGAAAAAATCCTTAGTAAGGAAGGTAACTCACATAGTGAATGGCAATTTTATGACATAGTTTGAAAAATATTACCTTGTAAAGACAACCTGATAAATGCAAAAGAGAATAATGAAAAATTATGGTACCCTAGAGATTTATTTCAAATTGTTTTTTTGTAATAACATACAACTATTTCTCAATTCATGTGTTGTGGGAGTCCATAGATAAGGAATTATTTTCAATAGGAAATTGTAATGTAAAAAATATATCAATTTATGTAAATAAGCTATATAAAGCATATAAATCTAGTTTGGAGAATCAATAACATAATCCCTTAGGATTATTATGCAAGATGTATAATTATATATAGGAAGGGATGTATGGAAAAGTGTGTGATACTATAGGTAAAATCCTTTTTTTATAAATTTTTGTTATAAAAATCATGAAAAGCAAATAAAGATATGGAATTGAAACTTTTGATAAATATATTAGTGGAATTTGACATATATGTGGTCATATAAAATGTCAAAATTTTTAGCTTGAGTATGGCTTGTGAGACCCAATCCATAGGAACTTTTTGCATGCTTTCAAGTCCCTTCCAAACACCTTTTTGATCACTACCAATCATCTATAAACTTCTAAACCCTAACTCTAGCTCAACCAAACTCTATTTCCTAGGCCAATCCTATTCCCCTAGGTCCCAATTCTATAGGATATGAGAATTGAACTTGGAATATAATGCCAGACCTTAGGGTGTCTCATTTTAAACACTCTTATCTAGTCTAATTTTTAATCCCAAATGACCATTTCCATCCGATTCCTATCCTTTATCATGTCAGCCTAGCATGAATACATAGAATCCATGATCAATAGTTACCTATAAAATTCCATCCATAGGTCATTTACAAATGAAGGGGTAAAATATTAAAAATCGATAAAGAATACAAATAAACCACTAAGGAAAATTTATCTATTCTCTACATATAGTCACCTAACATAGTTACAAACATATTCAAACCCTCACACCAATCCCTAGCCACCTCAAACACTCTCAAATTGGTAATTTTGTATACTCATTACATTATTTCACAAAGCACATCATGTGGGAGAACTACATATGGCTTGATCCCTCTTCAAAGTGTTGGTATGTAGGCAATATGCCCACACAAGGGGTGTGGATACATGTTTAGTGCATCTTGCACACACTAACCCCCTCTCTTTCTCAATTTTTATCAAGCATAATGAAGGTCTAGGGTTTTAATATTAAATAATCTCTATAAGGATCTCTATTGACATTTAACACTTAATATTTCATAGGTAGACTCACACAAAGACATTGAACAAAACCCAAAAAACTCAAATCTCTATGACCAATTTAGATAATAGTGGTAAGACCTAAACAATAACATCGAACCCCAAAGTGTCCTATTTTTTTTTGCTCCTATCCTTTCACCAAATGAAATCTAGATCAATATTCATGACACTGTCCTAGTCTTACATAGCTAGTTTCAACCTCTATCTCAGCTGTATCAGTCTAGTTTAAAGCTAAGTTACATTTCTCCTTATTTATTGTTATTTTTAGAAAGGTTTAAAAGACAAAATAAATTATACAAATCAGTACTATAATTATTGCAATACTATTTACTAATTTATTAGTCTAGAACCTTAACTAAATTAGGAATAAAACTCTATTATTTCCAAAATTGTTAAATCATTTGGTGAACCCAACTTACTTCGTTTGCTCACAAAACCCTAGACCCCTAGGGAAAATTCCTTGTTATTTTTTCTAGTATTTTTTTGATTTTTTATAAATATTTAAATTATAAATTCAGATTTAATTTTTAAATTTACATTAGTAATTTTAAAAATAATTTCCTTCAAACCCTAGTTTCCTATAGTAGGTCCTAGTTTCTTTCTAGTATTTTTTTTAAAATTTTTTCCTACATATTTAAATCATAATTTCCATTTAAATTTTTAAATTTACCTTATTAATTTTTTAAAAAAAAGCATTCAAACCCTAGTTGCGTATACTAGGTATTGATATTTTTACAGTATTTTTTTGATTTTCCTTGCATATTTAAATCAAAATTTTACATTTAATTTTTAAAATTTATCTTAGCAATTTTAAAAATCATTTTCTTTCAAAACCCTAGTTATATATACTAGGTCCCTTTGCTTTTGAGGTGTCACCCTACATGTTTGTAAGCTTCATATCCTTTTATTCATATTTTAGTTTTTTATTTTTATGACTTTAAATTTGCTTTATTTATAACTTTCCTTCTATTATATTTTGCTTATTACAACTTATTGCAAAAAATTCAATCCATTTTCAATTTGTTTTCCTACTTTAACCATGGCCCAATATACTAGTTTTGACAAAACTGATAAGAAAGAACTTCAAGACTTCTAAAATAAACACCCTAATATACAAGATGAAATGCTTAAAATACTACAAGAAGAACAACAAAAAGTGAACAATGGTCAATATTCTCAAACCACAAAACCACCAGTTGAAAATGACACTACAGGGGCGACTATGTCTCAACAACCCCCTATAGCATCCTAACTTTCCTATGAGGAACCACTAGTTATGGCCAATACATCTTTATCTTTTGATATGGCTAGCCTTGTGCAAGAGATAAAATCTCTTCAATCCAAGGTGCTAGATCTTGATCAAGGTGCCTCTAGACCTATACATGCCTTAGATTCTTTTTCTCTAATACATACACCATTAGCACATCATATTGCTTCTACATCCTTGTCACTAGGTTTTGTTCAACCCAAGCTCACTCTATATGATGGCAAGGGTGATCCAAAGACACACTTGAGTTATTTTCATGCAACATGCTTGGACTTTGTTCTAAATGACTGATTATTAACCAAGCTATTTCCACAAAGTCTAAAGGATTATGCTTTATAATGATTTTATAGTCTATTAAATAAATCAATCAATGCATTTAATCCTTTAGCTGACATGTTCCTAGCTCATTTCAACATTAACATAGGTGAAAATGTTTATTATGCCCAAGTTCCATAATAGAAACAAAGGTCAAATGAACATCTCACATATTATGTTCTTCGATATAAGACTATCTTGGCTAAAATGACTAGACCCATGGCTGATCAAGAATTATAAGATCTTTTCAAACATATTCTTCTAGCAACTTGCATGAGTCAATAATGTTCAAAAGGTTGTCTTCCTTCATTGAGCTATGTCATACACTAAAGGAAAGGGAAGTGAAATTAATTTCAATGAGCAAACTCAAGTACACAAGCATATCAAGAAAAACAAACAAGAGTAACAAGAAAGTGCCATACAAAGTAAAGGTCAATGATAGAAAAGTTAAAATAAACTTATAGTTAATGTGGCTTTAGATCCCCCTTAATGAGTGGTTTTATCAGCATTTCCTTAGTGAAATTTTACCAATCTACTAGTATCTCCATCCATAGTCTTACAATATTTATTGGAATTTAATATCATATCTCTCCCTCCTATTTGAGAACTTGATCCAACAAAGCCTCTTCTACAAGGATATGAATAAAATAAATCTTGTTATTTTCACAAGGAACCAAGCCACAAAAAAAATAGATGCATAAATTTGAAATAAAAGATATAGGACTTGATAGATGGCAACAATATTAATATTGGCACTCTAATTGAGCCTCCTCAGGTAAAACAAACATAAGACAAGGATTTGAAAAGTTTCTGAGATCCTTTATAAAAACATTCTAAATAAGAGATAGGGGATACATTAGGTGTTCACTATATATATCATGCACACCCTCCACTTGCTATATATTAGGCACCTTTAATTGATTCACATCCTTTGAGCAATATGATCAGTGTGTATAATTCTAGAGTTTTAGCTAGACCTTTCTTCTCCTTCTCAAATTAGGAGATAGTTAAATATGATTTTTATTACCATGCACTCTTTATCAGAGATTAAAATAATCATCATCCCATTCATAGTTTTCTCATAAAAAATGGATCTAATGTGAACATGTGCACTGTGACATTACAATAACATTTAGGATATTCATAGCAGGATATTACCCTAATGGACATAGTTATCAATGGATTTAGTGGGCATATAAAAAGTTAACTGGGTGAGATTTTACTTCCTCTACAAGTTGGTCCACCACATGTGGCCACACATTTTACTATTATTCCTAGTTTCATATTTTCTGATATGTTACTTGGCTAACCATGGATTTAGAAACTTGGAGTAGTACCTTAAATATTTCATGGATGTGTGAAATTCATTCGTGCTAATTAGGTTGTTATAGTTGGTGGAGTTCCATATGAGTTACCACTCCCCACTTCAGAGCCATCTTCTACTTTATAGTCATTAGTTTTAGCTTCTCCATAAGTTATATTTCTTCTTCCATTTTAGATTCAGACATAGTTGAGGGGCCTTCCTTGCCAGGATAGAGAAGTCATACACTTTCATATAGGCCTACTTTAGAGCAGCCATAATTTTAAGACTCTAAATAGTTTCTAGCTATAATGCTCACACCTAGGGTAGTATCATTGAGGTTTCATGCCTCTACACATAGAGAACATGTTTAGAGAGATTATCCTACTAATATATGGGTCCTTACAAGCCCTATAGTTACATCCACTTCTTAAAGTTACAAGGGGACCCCAGAGTCAGTTTCCACTATAGAGATTTTATAGCATTTAAAGCATACATAGCTTTTAGAGCCATAGTATCAACCCTTACATCATGATTTATGATCATGCACTATCATTCTCCTTGATATAATACACCATGATATGGAGTCTATCATGAGACTCATTAATTAGCATAATCTCTTCTCAGCCTTCCTTGTACATAATATTTTAAAATTACTTGTATATAGTTTCTTTTCAATTAATTTTACAAAGAATCCTTATGATTGATTATACATAGATTATATAAAAAATACCAAAAACATTCAAATATTTCAAAATACAAAAACATTTAAATAATTCAAAATACCAAAAACATTTCAATTATATGCATTATATACGTTTTACATTTCTACTACCATACTAGACTCACCTTTGTTATTCTATGCTATTGTTTATTTGTTTATCTACATTACCATTCTTTACTTGATCTTCTTTGAGTGTTTACAGTGACTCCTAGATCTTTTATTTCTTCACCCTACCCATTAAGGGAGAATCCTACTTCTACATTCAATACATACATTGATATATCTACCCATTGGGGGCATATTTTACATGACTACACCATCCAAGTTATGCCATTCCTACACCAAAAACTCTAGTTATCATGATGAAATACATAACTTACTATCTTACATATATTATTCTATCAACACTCAATAATATATAGCACTTGCATATTTCTTAGAATCTACCCAGTCTTGTACTACATGTTTTGCATACTTTCACTTCTTGCTTTGATTATTTATATATGGTTGTATTTACAGCATATCTAAATGCTTTCCTTTCTTACTTTACATATATAGATGTGATTTCATTTCTCATTTCCTATTTTATCTCTTGTATGTGCCTTCAGACATTTACCAATGTCCTTTGCTTGTACTCTTCTATGTGATTGTGGACCTTGTGCCAACCTTATTTATTTTCAATTGTATGTGTATGTGGCATTTGAACATACCTTGTATGCTTACTTTTTAATTTCAATGACACATGTTGATGTCCCTTGTTTATTTATCCCCTTAGCCAGTCTTGTATAACTTACTTCTTTCATCATGTACTTGTATGCTTATTTGCTTCTCAACTATTTGAAGTACCATGATCCATATCATGCATTACATTGCTTGCATGGATGCCATGATGGACATCATGCTTCATCCCTCCTTGAAAACTAACACATAAAAACTAACAAATAAAAACTATACTTCTTAGTTTAGTTTAGTATATTACACATTTTATTATATTATTATATCCATCTAGCCATACCCTTATTGATCTAACAATCTCCAATACAAACTATGCTATATCTTGAGACATCTTTTTAATTATCATTTTTATATCATGTATTTTACATTATAACACACTTATAGGGATATTTATTATAGTGGTAATCATTTTAGGTTCTTCATTCCCACCTTTAGAAGAGGGGGAAATAATCAAGGGTTTTGTCATAGAGATCAAAGCCCTCTATCGATCAAAAAAATTAGTTTTTAAAACACTCAAAACATCAATCAGAGATAAAAATAGGTAGAATAGACTAAAAAATAATCATGATTATAGAATAGTGATTAGATTTATTAAAGGAATGGAGCATCAGACCTACATAATAGTGTCAGATAGTAGGGTGTTCTATGTTTAGCACTCCTATCTAAATAAAAGAAAGCCTACATTTTATAGAAACAAGAACTTTAAGTTGAATTATATTTTTGTTAGAAATATTTTCATTTAAAATCAGTAGTTTTAGTACATTATTTTTTGAGAATATACATATAGGGGGCATCATGCATGGCATGATGGCTCTCACTTCTAGTTTCAAATTGGGTAGTTGGTATAACTTCTAAATCAAAATTCATGTTACAAAAACTAGTGATTAGGGGTAATGTGTAGGGCACATTAGCTTTCTATTATTTTTGAGTTTAGTATATTAGCCAAACATTCTCAATATTTGTGTGCCTTATTCCATCTATAGGTGGTTGGCATCATTCTTGAGTGGCTTTCACATAAGCCTAGTTTCTAGTTTTAGAGTGGCTTTCATACAAGCTTAATTTCCACCTTTTAGAGTGGTCAAGATTGGCCTAGTTTGTAGTACACATTCAGATATACATGCCACATTATCAAATTTTAGATCATTCATGGGCTTTGGGAGCCATCTCATATGACACACATTTATATCAATATCAGTTCATAGCTTCACTTAGTGGGCAATGAAGGAGCCAAAGGACTAAATAGCCTTTGTATTCTTGAGCTACCTACTCAGAGGGATTACACACATATTCCAAACATTTATTAACACATGCAATATCACATAGATTTACTTAGTGGGTGATGATATAGCCAAAGGGACATCCTTTAAATTCTTGAGCCACTCTCAGGGAATTGAGCACTCATTTTCTTTCATGATATTAATTTAAGTATAGCATATATCTAGCATCACTCAACATCATTCAATAACATAACAATTTTTGTATTATTTCACGTACCCAGAGAGGTGTATTCATTCCTTTCTCTTCCTCTCTCTTTTACATAGCTTTTGTACATTCTTATTTTAGACATAGTGTATCTAGTAAGAACTGATCTACTCTTTATTTTTATTTTATAGATTTACACTTCATGATGTTCTCTCTGTATGCACACTCAACATCATGCATCTCCATGGGATTCACCCTTGTAGGTAAGTTTAGGTACACTTTATAATTTTCCTTTATCCTAGTATTTTGCTTTTCTATATCACTAGAATAAGGGGGAAATCGTAATCATATAAAATGCCAAAATTGATAACTTAAGTGAGGCTTATGACACCTAATCTATAAGACCTTATTATATGCTTTCATGACCCTTTCATACACCCTTTTGTTCATTACATATCATTCTTAGACTATTAAACCCTGATTTTAACTCAACAAACTCTATTTCCAAGGTTAATCTTGTTCCCTAACTCCCAAGCCTATAGGATAGGAACACTGAACATGAATTATAGCAGTAGACCCTAGGGTGTCCCATTTTTATCACTCTTATCCAATCATATTTTTATCCCAAAAAACTATTTCCATTTAATTCTTATCCTTCATCATGTCAGCCTAACATGAATACATTGAACCCATGATCAATAGTTCCCTATAGAAGTCCATCTAAAGGTCATTTATAAAGGGAGGGGACAAATCTTACAAAATAATCAAGAATACTAATAAATCACTAAGATAAATTTCCCTATTCTATGTAGATAGTCACCCAAAATAGCTAAAAACATATTAAAACCCTCTCACCAGTCCCTAACCACCGTAAGATTTTTTAATTTGGTGTTTTTTCATCCTCATTACACTATTGTATAAAACACATCAAGTGAGAGAGCTATATATGTTTTCCCTCTTTAGAGTATTGGTATGTGGGTAACATGCCCACACAAGGGTTGTTGATACACGTTCAATGTATCTTACACACACTAAACCCCCATTTTTCTCAAGTTTTATCAAGTATAATGAAGGTCTAGGGTTTCAATATTGAATCAACTTTATAAGGAGTTCTATCAACATTCAAAACTTAAGATTTCATAGGCAGACTCATATAGGGACAACAAACAAACCCAAAAAACTCAGATCTCTATGACCAATTTGGATAGTAGTAGTAGGACCTAGACAATAACACTAGACCTCAAAGTGTCCTATTTTTTGTGCTCTTATGATTTTGCTAAATGAAATCTAAATCTAGATTCATGACACTATCCCAGTCCTACATAGCTAGTTTTAATATCTTCTTAGTCATCTCAGCCTAATTTTAAGCTAAATTATATTTCTCCTTATTTATTTCTATTTTTAGAAAGTCTTAAAAGACAACATATTAATTAAATAAATATTTTAATTACTACAATATTATTTAATAATTTATTATTCTAGACCTTTAACTAAATTAGGAATAAAAATCCATTATTCCCAAAATTGTTAAATCAATATGTCATGATAAATTACTTCTTATGTCAAAATATATACAAAGGGAATTTATGTAAAATAAGTGTGGGGAAAAAAAGAGAAATGAAATATTAGATTTTCATGAATTGGAAGTGGATTAAGGAGGATTAAGATTGTGTAAAGTGGTGATTAGCTTTATTTTTTGAGACAAATTTTGATATTTTAATTTCCTAAAAGTGGAAAAGTATAATAGATAGTGTATGAGAGTATGTTAGATCAATTAATTTTATTTTTATGATAAAATTATGTAAGAAGGAAAATATGGTTTGCATAACATGTGGAATACATAAGTAAGGAATAGAGATAAAATATTATGACATCAATAAATATGATCATGAACACACTGAATAAAATTATTGTGTTTTTTAGGTAATATTTATATACAAAGGTATTTAAATAATATAGTTTATTTACAAAATAATTTTTAAGTTTAATGACTAAAATAATAAATTAGGACAATGAAGAGTTTGGGATAGGAGAGATATGGTACTATAAGTAGATAAATTCATCAAATAAATGAGTATTTAAAATAACGTGTGGATGGTAGTTTTGAGGGAAGCATCATGACTTGAAAGATATGTGGTTGGGAAGAACTGAGAATGGGAAGTGAGAATGATTAGGTGATGAAATAAAGTGTTTTGAATTAATACCTTGACCATTTATATGGGGATCAATTATTAAAGTAATAATTACCTATAGTGGTGGGTAAAATATTGAGAGCAATAATGGATGTTAGGAGTGGAGATATTACAAATATGTAAAATTATTTGAGGGGTGAAGATAAAAAGTAAAAATGATGACTATGGATATCTAAGAGGCCTCTAATAGAAAATAATATGAATATGGAGAATAGATATACATTCATGGCACCCCTCATGGCATATATAGATTAAGTTATGGAATGAGAAACAATGATATCCTATTATGTATCATGCATGGTGAATAGTTTTGATCGGATAAATAAGGAATACTAAACATTAATAAGTATAGAGTTGAACACTTCAAGAGAAAAAGGAAGGATGACTTATTAGTTAGAATCAATAAGAGTATTAGAATTGAATGGGATAATGTACTTTAGGAAACTAGATGTGTTTTTAAAGTAATTTTTGATGTTTACCCTTAAAGGTAGTTTGAATGCCATGAGATGAAAAATTATGATATCATCCACATGGATAAGTAAGATAGACATGTCACAAATAAGGAATTTTATATGCATAAAGAGTTGAAGAAGGTATTAGAGATAAACAAAGTAGTAAGTATTTTAGGAATATCAAAAGGGAGAAATATTATTAAGATATAATTTTTTTGGACAAGTTCCATTAAAATTTATGCATAACTTAATAGATCCAAAGTGATGACTTTAGGATGATATTGAAAATGAATTCATCTATTTCACATGGATAATATAAAATAAAAGAACCATTTACAATTACACTAAGTATATATAGAGGAAGTAAAAATGGTATGTGAATATGTGCACCAAATGGAGAAGAGTTTATTTGGGAAAGTATTATGATATTAATTATGATTTAGTATATTGGGGTTCCTAAGGGAATATTTAGGTTCACACCAATGGGTGTAAATGAGTGACATGTAGAGAAGTATATGGTTCACACATGTAATCATTATATGGGAGATTATTATATGAATAGGTTGAAATCATGTTTGAGTGAGTGGAATAAGTATTCAAATAAGAGTGCATAATACCTCCAAATATGTCAATAATACTATTCCCCTAACCTATTGCATGTATTAGGATATGAATATCCAAATTGTGGCTTACTCATACTTTTTTGATGTTATATCACATTTCTCTTTGCATTATTTTACTTAGTAGGTCTACCTATAGAGTATCTATGGCATAATTAAACTATAAATAGGAGGTAATGGGTAGTTGTTTATCATAATATTACAAATTATTCTCTTATTGAAGATTGTGGAGGCTGACCCCTCAGAGTGGTCTATCTTTTATTCATATATTCTTCTATATTTAAGTCATATTATGATCTATTGTTATCATTCTCATTTATTGTTGAAGTAATTTCATTACAAGTGGTATCAGAGCTTTGATTTGGGCAATCTTTTGGGAAAACACCTATTTTTAGATATTTGTTTATATATTTCAATAAGATACTAATTTTTATACAATTATACTAAAGTTAGGGAATCAGTCAAGGAAATCACAAAAAATAAATTACAATTTGGAAGTTAGTTTTTTGCTAGTTATTTTTATTTTAGTATTTTTCATAAATTTGATTTATAGTGTGAAATTCAAGGATTTTTTTTGAATTAATTACATTTTTAGAAAGCTTGGAAAAATCTATTTGGTGTATGTTCTTTGTATTTTCTGATTTGAGGATGATATAAGTACAAAAATGCTTTCCCAAATTTGGGTCAAAAGTGTCAATCAAGATTGACATTGTCAAGCCCTTTTATGGTAGGACCAAAAACTAGGGTCCTAAAAAAGGGTTCCAAAACTCCAGTTAAAACTCCTCACAAGGAATTTATGGAGTCATAAGAGGGAGTTATTGGATCATTTATACCAGGGTTCTCTGAGATAAATCACAAAGTGAGCGATCTTGACTAAAATGTTCTAGGCATTCAAAATGAAATGCAAGGCATACAATCTAAGATGAAATCCATATAATCTAGTTTATAAAATATCATGATGGATTTATAAAATAATTATCCAAATAATCTATCTATCACTATTACACAATCCCACCATGGTGGATTTACTAACCAACCTAATCCAAGTCTAAGTACCTTTCCACAAAGGAACTTGTTACCAAAGATAGATATACACAAATTTTATAGAAAAGATACATGCAATTATATCAAAAAAATGGATACTTTTTTATTTACATTAGATACCATGTGGATATAAGGTTACCATGGCATCCTTATATCTAGAACCTAAATAATTCATTTGGTGTCAATGGTTTTGTGCTTAAAATTGAAATATAATTCTAAATTTCACATAGGTTTTACAGAGAATTTGTAATTACACTATAAAAATAGTTTTATAGAGAAACAATTTGACCAAATTGGAAAATTACAATAGACTAGCTCATTCAAGGATCATATTAATCATTTTTAGAACCTATCTTTGTCTACAGAGATAATTTCTAGTGAAAACCTAACTAACCTATTTTTGGGTGGCCTCAAAGACCACACTCAACATGAGGTATGTGTGTTTAATCCATTTAGGGTTTCTAAATATATTATCATGTCATGTAGGGAAAAGTAAAAATTCATGATCAATAAGAACTAGTCATTCACTCACTTCAAAGATCATTGTATATCGACACTATGATTTCCTCCACTTACTAGATTGACCCCTCAACAAACTAAAGAGAAGAATGCAAAATGATTATGTTTCAACTTTGATATAAAGTGGACTAAAGGACATAAATGTGATGATAATAATTTATTATACACTCATGGATCTAATGAATATGATGAAGAGGATGATGCTTCCAATGATGATGAGGAAGAGATAGAGGATGTACCTAAATATTCCCAACCTAAAATTTCTTAGCATGAATTTTTAGGTATTATAACTCCTTAAATACTTAAGGTGGTGGGGTGGGTTTACTTAATAAATAAAAAGTGATAGTGTTGATTAACTTAGGGAGCACACATAACTTCATCAACCATAATTTGGCCACTTGATTAAATTATTTTATTTATTTGGCACCATAATTGCAGATCATGATTGTAGATAGTAGCACATCTAATTATTTAGGGAAATGCCATTTTATTAATATTTCTATGGTGAGTATAATCTATATTATCCTAAGTTTACTATTCTCATGGGTGGTATAGACATTTTTTTGGAAGTCCAATGGTTCACAACCTTGGGTATAGTTGAGATGAACTTCTAGGAACTGTTCATGCACTTTCATTAAGAAGGTAGGAAAATTGAACTATGTGGATTATGAGCAAAATATCCAAAATTTAATGGTTCACATCAGATGAAAAATATGATAAAAATGTGAGTAGAAGTATTTATAACATGATTACATTTTGTATAATTTTAACCCACAAAGGCATCTACACATTCTAATCTATAGATGATTCTTGATGACCAACCATCTATTTTTAGGGCCATGCCAAAAGGACTACCACCAAAAAAAGAACATGATCATGCCATTCAACTACTTATATAGAGTCAAGGAGCAAACATCAAACCATATAAATATCCATATACACAAAAGAGTGAAATCAAAAAGATGGTCCATGAGAGGTTTGAGTCAAGGATCATTAGGCATAGCAAAAGTTCATATCCATAACTAGTGTTCATGGTGCATAATAAGGATGACACATGGAGGATTTTCTAATATTATAGGGATCTCAATAAGTATACCATTAAAGATAAATTTCCCATTCCAATAATTGATGATTTACTTGATGAGTTTCATGGTGTTGTTTATTTCACAAAATTGGATCTTTGTTTAGGGTACCATCAAATTAGAATTAAGGATGAATATCTTCATATAAATACTTTTAGAAATCATTAGGGTTATTATTAGTTTTTAGTAATTCCATTTGGTCTTAAAAATTCACCATCTACTTTTTAGTTCTTGATAAACACTATCTTTAGGCATTTTTAGAGGAAGTTTGTGTTGGTTTTATTTGATGACATATTGATTTACAGTAAGACATGGGAAGCACACTTAAAACATTTGAAAAAAGTGTTGATAATTTAGGAGTAGCATCATCTTTATGAAAATCCATCCAAATGTGATTTTGGAGGTAGAGTAATTAGGTCACATTGTATCACATGAAATTATCAAAGTTGATCCTTATAAGATTAAAGATATGGTAGAATGACCAATGCCCAAAACTCTCAAAAACCTCTAAGGGTTCCTAAAAATAATAGGTTATTACCAAATATTTTTGAAAGGCTATGGAAACATAGCAGCTCCACTCACTGCATGGTTAAATAAGGATACTTTATATAAGAATGATGTAGCCACCAAAGCATTTGAAAAATTGA
>JARHVA010006158.1:757500-832500 GCA_037957365.1 Torreya grandis
AGGAACTAGCCCAAAGGAAGACCTTGTTTAGGATTACATCCAAATCAAAAGGTAAGTATTATAAGATTATAATAAATAGTGGTAGTAAAGATAATTTAGTTTATTTACAACTAGTTTAAAAAAATATTATTGAAAATATTTACACATACTACACCATATAAGTATATTGGCTCCAAAAGGGACATCAATTACTAGTCAATGAGTAATGTAAGTGTTATCACTCAAAAGTGCAACTTTTTGAGAATGTGTGCTTGTTCTCAATCTTGTTGATACAATATAAACTCTCCAAGGTGTGGGGAATTATAATTGGAGATAATATACATATTAATTTATGGTTACCTTTTTTTAACTCACCTAACTCTCTCTAAACTATCTAATTATGTGCATTCTTGACTAGGAAAAGGGTAGAAAGAGCAATGCTAATGTTGATAATATAAATTAAAACTATAAATTGGGGTGATGAACCAATATCAAGGTAAATTATCTATATAATTCAATAAATTTTGAATATTAATAAATTTCACATATTCACTTAATATTCATACAATGACTCTTGCATTCGTATTTCATACACATGTCCTGACAGACACTCACACTAGTTTGGAAGGAGTAAATAGTGGTTTAATTCACTTCTAGATAAGGTAAAAATCAAACTTATAAACTTTATATGACTTTAAATAAATATAATTTCCTTCATAAGTTCATATATTTAGACATAAACATAGGGAAAAAAATCATTCACTAAGTTCTATCAATGAATATTAAAAACACATTTCAAGAATAACTTGAAAATATAGGGAAAATTAGATCTATATTAATTAAAAGGTGAGGTAGTAAAAAATTTGGTAGACTTTAAGTAATAAAAAATCATAAAATATCCATATAATAATTCAAAAATTAATGTAAATACATAAGATAAGAATAGAGAGAGGATGATCAACTCCAAAGTAGGAATGAGTGCATATGCTAGTTAAGTTCACTCTCAATTCAACTAAAAATTCAACTCAAACTTGAACTCCACCTTTAATTTAAAAAAAATAAAACTTTTAATTTGAGTTTATACTTTATTTCATGTAAAATATCATTGTATGAGAGAGGGAGGCTATTCTTTCATGTTTGAAAAGTTAAAGGTCTCTTCATGCAATCTTTAGTGTTCAGTTAACTTGTTTTGTTCATGCAAACATCTTGATGTTTTTTAGTTCACTTATATTGTTATTTAGTTAAATAATCTTGTTATTTCATGCATATTTAATTTTTAATTAAGTTACCTTCAATTTCATATTGAGTTTACTAGACTTATATTGACTTTAAACCTGGAGTTTAACTCGAGCTATCTTACATGCAACTTACATGCATGTCTGGCCTCATGTATTTTCTAAAAATATCCAAAAGGGTGGAATATTATAAGTGGGATTAATGTTGAATTTATAAAGTAATATATTTCATAAAAATAGGGCTTCAATATTATTTAAAACATAAACTCCACTTATCCACCTTTGCATGTTTTGAAACTCCACTTTTGTAGGGCTAATTAAAGGCTCTTTGAAGTTGACTTGAACTTGATAAATTTAGCTTAAAATGGGGTGAAATAGTTATATATATGGGATAATATTTATGTTAAATTATCCATTAAATTTATGATGAACACAATATCTCTCAAGTCTTGTTCTTCTTCCATATGTCTATCTTGTGCAACTTTGACAAGCTTCTTGAATACAATGTGAAATCTAGAAACTTGATGGGTATTCATAATTTGAATATATAAGGAGAAAAAATATTATTTTCACATAATAAACATATTTTAACTTAACTTCAAACAAATTTTAAGCTCCAAAATCCATGTATAAGTCTAAAAACACACCATTTTATGCTCTCTTTTGCTTTCCTAGACTCAAGAAACCCTAATTTGGATTAAGGGGTATAAAATGAGTTTCATGAATAACCAAAAATTTATAATATTAAAATTATATATATATATATATATATATATATATATATATATATATAATACATGAAAAAAAATTAAAATCTCCAAAACTCTTCACCAAACTCCCTAAGAAAAATTCAAAAAAAAGTGCTTGATTGTTGCCCTGGGGATGACCTCAAGATGTTTTTCATTGAAATGAACCTATTTTTAAATTGTTTTAATTTAATTATAATTTATTAATACTTATAAGTTAATTATAAATACTCTAAAATTTATTTTTTATATTTGAGGGACATGAAAAACCCATTTCCAACTTCATTTGTGAGCAAAAAGTGAAGAAACCTTCATTCCCTTCATGAACAAACCTATATTTTGGAATTTTATCTATTAAGGTACATTACAGATATGAAACCAATTTAAAAAACTAAAATACATTTAAAATAACTAAATTTCAAATTTAAATATATTTAATTTAATTAAAATCAAAATATGCACTTTTAGTGTTTTCTAGTTTGCATAATTTCATTTTTGAATGCCTGTGGGTTTGTGTTTTTCCATTTTATTAATTTAATGAGGAATACATACCTAATTATTTTATAAATATTACCTTAATAACAATTATTATCATTTAAATAATTTTACGTGCTTAACTAATCATGTAAACCTCTCAAAAATTATCTTTTTTGATTATCTCTCTTATTTGCTTAAAATCTTGATGCTTTTACCTTTGCCTTTCTATATTATTTGACATGAAATTTTAATTTAAAAAGGCTTAAAATTTTATTTTATTCCAAATAATTTCTCACACCACCTTTATTTTTTTAAAAAATAACTTAAAAGTATAAACATGTTCCTTAAAACGGAGCCATTGAGGTTTAAGAAGGGTTATAGAACACATGTTCTTATTAGTGATTGTTCATAAAGTTAATCCCATGTAGCCTAAAACCAATTCATATAATATTGAGATAAAATGGGATGAAAAATACACTGAATAACTTTATAACCAAATCTTCTTCACCTTCATGTACCGAGCATTCAAAAATTACCTTCACTAGTTTGTAACTAGCTAGTTAGGGGAATAAAAGAGGCCTCTATCAAAAAACAAACCAATGAGTTTTTATTGAGAATTGTTTTGTCATAATTATTTTTTTATGATGTTTTTAATACCTTTTTGGATGTTTAATCCATTAATGTATTCTATTTTAAAACCTACACATAATCAACTTTGACCAATGGTGGCAAAATTATCAACATTCTTAGTGACTTTGCTAGGATTTTTGCTTGTTTAAAACTCAAGACCAGAATCTCAATCCATTGGGTCATAGAGTCATGAAAATATAACCAAATATTAAATTCAAAATGTTCTCAATAAACTACAAAACATGTGCACATGCACTTATTGAATTAAAAACTAGAACAACTACCAACTTAAAAATGCGTAGGATGACACTTAAAGGAATTAAAACTAAACTAATAAAATAACATGTGCATAAAAACACTTGGATAAAATCTAAAATATAAAAATAATAATATTTACAATTCTCAAAATCCACCTAGATCAAAACAAAAAAATCTCAGGTCCTCTCCATGTGGCTGATAAGGATGAGGAACAAACTGCTATTTGAGTACCATTCAGGTTAGATCAACTCTTTTTATCCCTATAAACCTCTTTGACTTGTCTCCAAGTGAAAAAAATGAAATAAAAATATCTCAAATATAAACAAACTCATCATGTGGTTTAATACTTTCCTCATGTTTCTCTTTCATACTAATAAATATTTTGAATGTAACCACATTTTGATTTATCTTCATATCTACTTTATCAATGTCTTCATAAGTAGATGTAGGTTAACAAATATTGTCAAAGTATTGAATCAAATATATGTATTTCTATCATAATTCATCAAAAAAAATTTAATCCTCACTTGTAGCTTCTTGAGGTTCACTATTAATCATTACATCTTTTGCATATTTACTTAGCTTATGCCTAAGACTGTTATCTTGTAAAACCACTACTACAATCTCACTAACTGATACCATGTCTTCTAAAACATCTTCATGATAGGCTTATTGAACATCACTTACAACTATAATATTATTTTTCTCTTCAATTTATTTAATGCAATCTTTTTCTATGCCAAATTTAAGCTCATTTGACTAGTACAACTTTTGATCATCCTCTTTAAACAAATTATCCTCTTGACCTACATGCTCTTATTTTTCCTTCCATACAATATGTCCTCCTTAAAAAAGGGATATGGTGGGATGGTAAGAGATTAAATTTGGTTTCATATAAATATAGGTCATGATGGGATGCTATTGAATGGGCTTTGATGTTTGGAATTAATAGTTTCATTCAATATTTATTATAAAAAATGGAAATAAAATTATGTTATGGATGCATGCTTTAATGCTTAATACTTCTCTTTCCACTAAAAAATTAACCTCTCACATTCTTTATCTTCATGAACTAACTAAACTTGAGGGATGGGTAGAGGGATCAAGAAAATTGGAAACTCTCTTGGTTTTGCTTCTACAATTTTCTCCATCTCTTGATTTTGGATTGGTATAGGAGGAGGTTCCTTCTCAATAATATTCATGACATAATTAGTGGTTTTTGTCCAATAAATTTTTAGGATGGAATGGTCTTAGGCTCTTTCATAGGATTAAGATTCCTAAATCATGGAATATCAAATCAGGTAGACTCTCTTGAAGGTTTAAGGAGTTATTATTGTTTCCAAATGGGGATTTTTGACTAAATTTTTTGTATTATCATGGGAAACTATTGTATTGGTTCTCTTTTAGCCTCATTATATCTCTTTAATGATTCTATGTATTGATAATATTTATATGTTTGATATGAAATCTCTTCTTCATTTATATTTTATTCCTAATCTTCCCTATCAATATCCATACATTATCTCTCAAAGTCAAATATTATCTCTTTTAGATTGTTTTCATGCTTATTTAAAAAAACATGCCTTTGCCAAGTATAATTGCAAACATGAGTAGAGGTGAGAGGATGGTAAAATAATGATAATAATGATATCCTTTTGGTTCATTTCTACTTGAAGTGAATACATAAATATCATCATCTTGATATGAATAATATGAACATATAATAGCTTTATTTTCAAAAAATAGATGATTGAAATATAACTTAAACTGATGATTTTAGGCACTTGAAGCAATTAAACCAAATATATATAACTTAAAGTAACCAAATTTTTAGTAATTGAATAATTTATTTACTTCAAATCTCTAAAACTATCACCAATCTTTAGAAATATTTTATGCTATTATACCATCGATCATGTAAGGAACTATTATCCCTCAAAAGTGCACCCTTACAAGAATGTGTGCCTATTATCACTCTTTTTGATACAATGGAAACTATACAAGGTGTGGGACCTTATAATTGAATATAACCTTCATATTAAAGGTTGTTTCCATTTTTTACACTCACATACTTCTCTATAAATTATCTAATTTTATGCTTTCTTGATTATGAAAAGGGTAGAAAGAGCAATGTTAAAGTTGTAAATAGAAATTAAAAATATAACTTAGATTGATGAACCAATATCAAGGTTAAATATGACAATAATTTACATAATTTATAATCTTAATAACTTGAACACATTCACTTCATCTTCATAAATGACTCTTGCATTAGTATTTCATACACGGTTCTTGATAGACACTCACTCAAGCTTGGAAGGAATGAATACTGGTTGAATTCACTTTTAGATCAGGTAAAAATTAGACTTAG
This sequence comes from Torreya grandis, assembly GCA_037957365.1. NCBI lineage: Eukaryota > Viridiplantae > Streptophyta > Pinopsida > Cupressales > Taxaceae > Torreya > Torreya grandis. Next base: position 763,197 of record JARHVA010006158.1, read on the forward strand.
ACACTTTATATAACTTAAAATAATTATAATTTTATACATAAATATGAGATATGTATACATAAACATAGGAAAAATAATCATTCATTAAGTTCTATCAATGAATATTAAGAACACACTTCATGAACAACTTGAAAATAGAGGAAAGATCAGCTCTTTATTGCTTCAAAGGTGAGGTAGAACAAATTTTGGTATAGTTTCAGTAATCCCAAAGCATAAAATATCCCTATAATCATTGAAAAATGAATTTATATATAGAAGAGAAGAAGAGAGAGAGAACAATTAACTCCAAACTAGGAATGAGTGCACATGCTAGTCAAGTTCACTCTCAGTTCAACTAAAAATTCAACTCAAACTTGAACTCCACCTTTAATTCCACAAAAATAGAATGTAAAATTAGAGTTTAAAAATTATTTCATAGAATATGGAATTGTAGGAGAGAGGGAGGATATTATTTCATGTTTTAAAAATCAAAGGTCTCTTCATGCAAGCTTGAGTCTTGAGTTAACTTACTTTGATCATGCAAACATCTTGATTTTCTTTATTTAACTCCTCTTGGTATTTAGTTAACTCCTCTTGGTATTTAATTAATCTTGAAGTTTCAATTTATTTACCTTCACTTCAATCTTTAGTTTACTATACTTATCTTCAATTTAAACCTAGAGTTCAACTTGAGATATCTTGCATGAAACTTACATGCATGATTGGCCTCATGTCTTTTCTAAAAATATCCCAAAAGGGGGTGTAGTAGAAGTGGGATTAATGTTTCCTTTTTAAATTAATATATTACATAAAAATAGGGATCCAATTTTTGAAAATAGAATGACTGAGAGGGGGGTGAATCAATATTCAAAACATTCATTCAATTCAACTTAACATTCATGAGACATTCATACAAGTACATAGATCTTAGTAATCATAGAAAACCATAAAATATCATGAAATAAGATAGAACATCATATAATTTATAAGAACTTGAGGAGAATAAAACCCACTAATCCTTTTAAATGTAATATAATATTATAAGTCAAAATTTCAAGTTTAGTGAATCACCAACTTCACATGGAACACTAATCCCAACTAGCAAAATACCTACTTGATTAGGCTTTTATCAAGCACCCACATGCAAGGAGGAACAACCCGTATTTGACTTAGCACCAACTAATCCACCTAATTTAATTTATCATATTTAGTATACTATGTTTCTCAACCATTATATGATGACCACCTCTTCATCTCTTCACATTATTATCCCTCTCAAACTACCTTCTAGGCCTCTTTGCTAATCTAAGTCCCTTCAAGACTCATTATATCATATGAACTTGATATTAATACTAATAAATTATATTATATATTCATTACTATATCTATACACCCCTATTATGGTCTACATGACCTCCTTCGACTCCCCAATGTGTTATTTTATTCCCTTGCACTCACTCCTTTATAAATAGGCCTAAAACTGCCTTGCATTTATATAAGCATCTTGCTCATATCCTTCTTATTCATCCAGACATACTTTAATACTTTTATTATTATATAAATATGTCTTATAACACATTTAAAACAAGAATAAAATAATACATCAGATTTTGCATATCGCAAATGGAACAAATCCTTCTTTAGGCCTTAACGAGACCTAATTTAATTAGGCCTACTTTGGTAACATGTTACCTCATGACACCTTGAATATAATAAAATTAATTGAATAATAATATACTTTAAAAAATAAATCAAATATACCTTATCCAACCTCCCTCTAATCTCACAACACCTTTTAGTTCCAACCACCATTTGAACCCCTTCTTAAAACACTATTCACAATGGGCCTTCATACACATAGAAAGTTTGTCTTGAAAAACTAAATTGTTAACAAATTTTTTACCTATAATCATAAAAATAAATAATATATTAAAAAACCCCTTTACCTTAGGTTTATCAAAGACTTCATTATATAGTTCAACTTAGTGTATATGGGCTCAAACTCTTCTCTACAAAATGCTCACTCTGAACTACCAACTAGCCTCAAAACATAGTCATGGAAACTTGAAATTATAACATATGAAAGAATAAAATAAATTAATATAAATTCATTAAAATTATCCTAAAACATCCTCAAAACAACCTCCATCAAAAATATCATAAGACCTAATGGCAACTATTGGTCTTGCAAACCAATTTGTTGACTTTCTCTCTCATAGACCTCGCTCAACCACATAAGCCATTTTGGATTCAACATTTTCAATAACTAAAAAAATTTATAAAAATAATTAATATGACATAAATGTCCCAAAAAACATATCCATTCACTTAAATCTATCACTCTTTCATGAAATCACACCAAAATCTACCTTTTCATACTACATGGGTTTTATACTATTTTTCTTCATTATGCCTGCTAGCAACTGGCCAAATTGGATCAAAAAAATTTCAAAATTTAGGGATATAACTTGTCTAAAAAAATTTAGTGAAAAAAATATAAGTAAAACTTTGTTCTCCATCCATTTAGTAACTTTGACTTGGTCAATTTTGACTACCATATAAAATCTTTGAGAGATAAGGCCTTTCATGTAGGGTTCACTCACTCACCTAAAGACTCAATACAAATTATAGATTCCTAGGAGAGTTTAATATAACATAAAATCACTAAAATATCCATACCAATCCATTCTAATCACTTTATAACAACTAATTTCATATCAGGTCACTATTAGGGTTCTTTGAGGGTTTAAACAATCTTCCACTATTAATAATCATTTATAATGCCTAGCCCCTCATTATAAAAACTAATACTTGGAAAATTGAGCTATGACCCTTTCCCATCTACCATGAATATATTAGGTCCTCATGTATATTATTAACATGCTAATGAACACTTTATAAGCCTTCTCGAGTAGACAACTCTTCATCATATGTACTCGACACACCTTAAAACACATTTTCAAGCCTAAACCTTCAAAATTTGGCTTCAAAATCGGTTAGAACACCTAGGAAAATATGTCACACCACTAAAAATAACCAAATTCTCATTATTATCTTGAAATATGAATCTCATACCTCATTTGGCCACCTTTTCTCTCTTTGCTCTCTAGACCTTGACCTGCAAACCAAATTAGTCCTTGAAACTAACTTTATAATGAATATCCAAGTTCTCAACACCTCATAAACATTCCATAAAACCCATTACATTTATAAACCATCGACATACATATTCTCACATTCCTTATACCACTCATCTCACCAAGAAACTAAGCCCATGCCTTTGCATAAAGTCTCTTTATGTCATGACTAGTCCATGACAAGACTCATTAAGCTCTTGATACTTAACATAAGGATCTAATTATTAATCACATATCTCATACACATGCTCAATCAACCTCATACAACCTTTCATGCCTCTATGCATCCATCTTACCAATTTACCATACTCATCTCTTCTCATAAGGACTTTACATGCTATGACTATTTTTAGGCTACTCAAGCACTTGACCACTTTGACAATAAGGACCTTCCATAATAAACTTCACATGATTCATGAAGACATAAAAATGTATACCCATCATATATTACACTCTTAAATGAGACATCAATGACCTCATGACCATGCCAATTAACCTTCAACAATATTCACAAGAGCACCACTGAGAAATCAATGAAAACAATAATGATAGTTACATGACATCAACCTTCATAGGAATATTTGACATCAATATTCATAAGATCATCTATGGAACAAAAAATGGAATAAATGTCAAAAAAATGATATCAACCTTCTCAAAAACCTTTGACATCAATGACAACATCAATGCCAAAACTAAAAAATAGGAACAATGCTCAACAATCTTCCCCTTTGTCATTGATGACAAACATACTTAGAAGACTATGACAACCATTGTTGATGGAAACCATATCCTAGATATAGCTCTTGACTTTTCTTTTCCCTTTTTGATATTTTTCTCCCTTTGACATTAATGACAAAGGTTCACTTGAAATCATTAAAATCACACTTTCTCCCCCTGAGATGACATTATCTCTCAAATACATTAGATGGAACAAATTATTTAGAAACTACGACAACCGCTCATGGAAACCACTCATATAAAATTCTTACCAATCACCAAACTTTCTCTCTCAAAACTAGATCAACAAATAAAATCATGAAACATCTCAAAAATCATGCTCCCCCTAACTCCGTGATTTCCTCTAATTGTATAGCAAAGGAAACTTTTCTCTAATTCATATCTGAATATTATTCACCTTCTCTTATGATCTTCTCTGAGATCCATAATCCATATACGATCCATCTACATCATGAAAACCCTTCTTATATTAGTTCATTACTAATAAGGTTTATAAAACACCTAGTTCACTATCTACTAGACTAACATCTTGATTAACCACCTTAGATTCACATAATTAGGGCATACTCAACATATATACCTATGATAAATGAGCCAAAGGTCATAATAAAATTCATAGATCAATCACCCTCAATTCTTATGAGCATAAAACATATATATAATCAATGCTTGTCCACCATGTCTATTACATATGTCTGCAATCAAAGATATTATTCCAAGGGAACAATCTAGTCCTCCATGTTAGATAAAATATCACTCATGTCATGTCCATATGACATCTCATATGTTATTCTTTCATCAATATTTATCATTCATGTTATAGAGCCACCATGGCACATACCTCATCATGATAAATTTTTCATATACCTAATCACTGCCAACTATACTCTACCAACTATCTCTATTCACCTATGATATCCACTTTATGCAAGATGCATCCTCAAAAGATTATCCTTGATATCAATTTTGATTAAAAATCAATATAAAATAAAATTCTCAAAAATATTACCTTGAATATATCACTCATTCTGACATAAGAACACTCATAACACACTCATATCACTACTCTCATACTTTTACCATGTCATGAATAGACTCAAACCTCAAATGCATCTAAAAACCTTTAATACCTTGACCTATGACTTCCTTGGTAACACCACTTATGAAAATTCTTATCAATGCAATAATCTTATGTGCATTGACATAACTTACTTCCAACTAAACTAACCTTACTCTCACATAGACACTAGTCTCAAAATTACTACTTGATATCAACCTCATTCACCTTGATTTTACTCTTTCTCATAGAAACAATATTTACTATAATAAATTATCATACACATACCTTGAATCTTACTTAACCATGCACCTTCACAAGTATTAATAATAGATAATGATATCTCATTAGGCCAGGTAGGGTATAGGACTAGTCTAGTTTACAAACTTGGACTGAGGGTCTTACCCCTAAAGACTCACCTTGAAAATCTTATTAATGCCTCTACATGTTTCTCACATAATGTCATACCTCTATAATCATCTTATTATCCTTCTCATAGCTACCTCAATCCTTCAAACCATAGAGTTATATGATCTACTCTTCATTTTTCAGATCAAGGCTTTCCATCTTTCTATATTATGATCTATGACATTTTTAAATAATAACCCTGAAATACACCTCCGTGATGATTCTATTGAGTGATAAATTCCTATATTAAGTTTAATAGAGACATCTTACTTCACATATCTCTAGATAAATGTGAAATCAGGAGATTCCTAGATCTCCAATATTTTTTCAACCAACTTGCAATCATGAGGCTGATAGTCTTTATTTAGGATCCTTTCGGTCATGATTGACACCTCTAGCTTGATGTCTAAATCATCCATATTTTTCTTTATATTATCTGATACCAAACATTCTTGGAATTCTACCCTAAAAAATAGTTTACATTGATCCACAAGCTAATCATGACTAGTTTTCACCTTCTTTGATCTCTATACCATGATTTGTCTCTTAGGAGGTTCCAACATCTTATTATGACTTGTGGAATTATTTAATCTAATCTTAAAAAATATTTAAATATGAAAAAAAAATTAATACTCATAGAAAATAACCATACTCTTATTAGACATACCTCTTGATTGATGTGGTTTATGATCTCTTCTTGGCTAGTTGATTCCTTTACCACAGTCCCATGAGAAATCATTATTGGGTGGCATTCTTCAACAGTAATTTGCTTTAAGTGTAAATTGATAACAAGAAAAATAATGACAATGGGAGAAATTGGAATATCTTATGGCATTAATTAGTATGATTGGTTTTCTCATATTTTTCTTTATGTTGGCATTCTTCTTAAATTGATCTATCTTCTCATGACCTTTCTCAAACTTTATCATCTTGTATATAAGCTACACATGCTCGGCCTTCAAGGAACATAACTTAGACTTCAATTGGTCACACTCAACTTCCTTCGATCTCAAAATTGTATTTATAAACTCTAACTAATTTTTGACATCTTTTATGGTATTTTCATCTTTTCTTGCTTCTTTGGCCATGTCACTCTTCAAGATACAAAAATACTCTTCAAGAGCATTAGCCATAGATCTAAACTCTTGACTCTCTTTCCTTATATATTTTATCATCTTGTGCTTCTAAGATCACCTTTTATTTGTTATGATTTCCCCAAATAACCTTGATATGATACCAATTTTTGTAAACATAATGACTAAGAGGGGGGTGAATCAATCTTCAAAACATTCATTTAATTCAGATTAACATTCATTAGCCAATCATATCAGTAAATACATATCAGTAATCATAAGTAATTGTACAAAAGCATGAAATAATATAAAAAATCATATAAGTTGGAAACCCTCAAGGGGAAGTAAACCCACTAATACCTACATATGGACTATAGTCTTATAAGTCAAAATATCAAGTTTAATGAAGTACCAACTTCACATGGAGCACCAACCCCAACTACCCAAACACCTACTTTATATGTAATTAAAATTTCATGGTGTGCATGAATCAATCTTAGATCAGATCAGATAGATCACACCTACACTTCCAATTGGGGCACCCACTTATTAAGTGGGAGCATGACCAATATGAGGATCTGCTAGACCTGATTAGGGGATAACTTGTATCATATGTCTCAACCTATCATGCTAGGTAGTGTTCTAAAGCCTATAGTCTAACATAATTGTATAACAACACTAAAATATTCCCATGGCTTCTATATTCACTTATGATAATAAATATGAAATTAAACTAATGTAATAACCAAAAACGTAAATTAATCTAGTGATCACCAAAGCTTATGGAACAAAGTAAGGGGTTAGATGAAAAGAAATTAAATATATGTATAAGGAAATTTAAATAAAGTATGATTAACACCCTAATACATGGAATATGAGGAGCAATATTATTCAATCCAACACTTATGTTACTTTTATCTACTAAAAGAGAGGAAAACAAATTTAGAATATACTTACCTGAATGTGACCCATCATGACTCAATCTCTCCCTTAGCCAATGGGGATTTGCAAGAGGTTGGTATGGCTCTCAGGGATCAATTTTTTAGGCCAAATCATCCAATCCCAATCCATAATAATAATATTCTCCAAATAAGAAACCAAAGCTAAGACTCCACAAGTAGAATGGTAGAAGAGTATATTGTGAAGAAGTGAGAGTGAATAATAACTCCTTATTGCATTCATATGGAAATGATTGAAATGACCTTGTATATATAAGAGCATCTAGCTTGAAAATAACTTAGACATGTCAGATGTGCTAAGTTGACTAGGTCAACTTAGCACATTCTCAGGGTAATGCCTAAAGTTTGTGTTAGGTCAGCCAGATGGAAACTAAGCCTAAAGAGCTGAAGTGACCCTAGATTGTGCTAGGTTGACTAGGTTAACCTAGCTTACTAAACAAGTAAAAAGGGTACTAATTAAGGGAAATAAGGATATAAAGAGGAAAATATTAGAGGAATGTGCAAGGAAGGAGAGATGGCTTAGATTAAGGCTTTAAGAGCTAAATGGATAGGGAATAATATGGAAATAGAAGACAATAATCCTACAAAGCACCAAAGGTTTTCCCACCCCTTTCCTAGTGCACCCTTTAAGGCATGCACTCATAGAGACTGAGTTGTGATGGGTTCCTTCAAGATGTAAATCATCAATTTTTAATAAAAGTGTGAAAATATTATGTATACATATACCCCACTTGAAGCTAATCATGTGTCACTAAGGTGTAACAGGGGATGGTCCTTTAAGAAAGAACATAAGGACACACACAATGTTGATGCTAAAAAATTTTAGTATTGTAAAAATCATAAAATAATTGAAAGTAAATGATAGAAAAATAAACTAACTAAAAAGTAAATAATTGAAAATTAAATGATGTGTACCTTGACTTACCTTTATCATGGGATGTTTGTCGACTGTGTTTTAGTTTTGATTATGTAGGGCATAGAGATTACTTTGGATAAATATTTAAATACAAAACTAAGGAGAAAAATAAATAAAAAAAAGAAAATATATGATAACTAGTGTTATGGATGGGACGTACTTGGGAATTTGGCAAACTGGGTGACAAGTACCATGTTAGACCAAATGACCAAGTCAAATAAGAGTAAATCGAGTAATCAAAAAAGATAAGGATAATAAAGATCAAAAAACTCAAACAAGTAAACCTCAAGTAAGAAAAGGCAATCTCACTAAATCAAATCAAAGATACATGTCAAACAAGATGGTAAAAAGATTATTCAAAAAGAAAAATGGTAAAACAACATTGATGAGTGAGTAGTAACAATCCACATATCAATCATTAATGGAAAAAGGGGATGCATAAAAGAGAAAAAAACATGATTGGGTGAGTAGTAACAATCCAATTATTATGTAATAATGAAAAAAGGGTGTGACCTCAGGTGTATGTAACAATAGAACAACATAATCAAGATAAATGGGAAAAACGAAAGAAAAGTAGTTTTAGTAAATATATAGAACATGATGAAAATGATCCATATTTTCTCAAACATGTTGTTTTTTTTCTAAACATAGATAAAAATGAAATAAATTATTGTTAGTATGTTTTTAAAAAATGATGAAAAAGAAATTTAAAGAAGAGGGAAAAGAAATTTGAAATAATAATTTATCTATCAAGGGGGGAATTGAATGGGGTGGAGAAGAAAATGAAGAAAAAACCAAGGTAGAGGAACTCTTTATCAAGTCAAGACACTTAAATTTGGTTTTTTCAAAATAAGAGGACTACCAACCTTAAGGATTGTGAAGAACTTCTCTTAGATACACAAGTCTTAGGTTAACAAATGGAGTATATAGATCATCCTATGAAGGCTATATGCATGAAAAGTAAAATGGACCCACCTCCACATGATGTGTTCCCCATTCCTTAGGACCCCTTATAGAGCCTTAAATCTACTTTAATGATTGGGTACATGCGTGAGAAAGTTGATAGCACTATAGATTTTTTTGAAATACCCTATTCCAATCTATTGACCTACCACACCCTAAAGGACTTCAGCTCTACGTGAAGTTGATTATGGAGTTTGATATTTGAATGGAGATATGAGATGTGATTTTAATCATGTCTTTTGGTTTGATTAGATTTTTAAGATTTATATGTTACCTTTTAGATATCATTTCCTTTTGTTTTCAAATTATTGGCTTTTAACTTTCATTTTTTCTAAATTACTCCTTCATATGGATTTGGAAGACCAAAAATGGATGCTAAAGATGAATTTCATTTGAAATTTTGGGACAAGGTTGCTAAGAGAGAGAGAAAATCAAAGAGAATAGGGTCTAAGAGTCTCATAAATCTAGGTGAAATAAAAGTGCTATCTTGACTTCGACCTTGTTTTATCCAAATGTGGAGGTGAAAAAAAGGGGGAAATCAAGGGAAAAATGACACATGTAACAAATTTTAATTTATTCAAATTGTCAAAAATTTGACAAAGGGAAAAAAGGAATACAATGATAGAAAATGTGTGATTCCTTATCATACGATTACATGAAGTGAAGGAAAACATGCTAACATAGATTGTTTATAGATTCCATCTAGAAAAAGAAGCAAAAGCTAATGTATAAATAACAAGGATCATAAATAAAATGAAAAGAAAGGTAATTTTATGAGGATGGATAGGTTTTATCCATGGTCTTACCCAATAACTCACAAAAGGAAAACCCAAGAGGTGCCAATAAGTAAAAAGTGAGGGAACCTTTGTATAAATCACATCACAAATAAAGACTCAAGGGATGTCAAAACAACATTGGCAAGAAACAAAAGAATGAAAATAAAAAAATGAGAAATAAAAAGAATGGTCATTTTATGAGGAGGGTCAGGTTTTATACATGGTCTTACCAAGAAACTCATAAAAGAAAAACTCAAGAGGATGCCAAAACAACATTGGAAAGAAAAGGGAGAATGAAAAGATAAGTGATGAAGACTATGGTATATCAAAAAACCAAAATATCAAAAGGGAGGATAAAAGGTTTGAAATGAAATGAAATGAAGACTATGGAACATAAAAAAACTAGAAGACCAAAAGGGAGGACTAAAGGTTTGAAAAGTAAGGAAACTATTACATAGGGAGAGACTCATGCTAAAGTAACCTATAAAAAGTGTTAGATAGATATATATAGAAATCATAAAAATAAGTGAAAGGATCCTAAATTAATTGATATATAAAGGATGAGAATATGAGACACAATAGTACGTGTCTCAAAATGTTTCTTGGAGTTGAATTAGTTTGGTAGCATGTAATGGAGAATAAGAGTGAGCATCACAAGATGCCTCAAAGGATAAGTGGATGTAGGGATGGACATCACAAGATGCCCTAAATTTTGAAAGGACATAAAGGTGGGAATCACAAGATGTATCAAAGGTTAAAGTAATTTGTGGATGGACATCACAAGATACCCTAATAGCTAAAAAGAGGAAGAAGAGATAGAAAAGGATAAGAAGCAAAGAGAACCCCATAAAGTGTCTAAATACATTTAGGTTGTCTAAGAATATTATAATGAGGTACATGATGATTTAAGATAAAAGGAAAATAATTATAATCAATAATAATAATAGAGAGGGATAAATAACTAATTCAAGTAGACAGAGAACTAAATTAGACATATAAAGAAAGAAAAAAGCTAAATTGGAAAGCATAAAAGAAAAAAATAGTACAAGGTTGACCTAGTCAACCTAAAACAAAATATAGGGTCTAAATATATTAATAATTCAAACAAGTTGACTTAGCACATTGTACATAGGTTAGAAAAAGCACTAGGTCGACCTAGTATAACAGACATGAAAATTATTTTTCCTGTATCTTTAGTTATACTCATTCATTTTACAAACCATAAAATGTGTTAGATTCATGATGAAGTATAAAATGAAAATAAGGAATAAAATAGTGACAAAATGATGAAAAAACTAATGATAAAAAGGAATAAAATAAGTGAATGAAATCCCATAAGGGTTTGATTCACGTTTGTTTCACCAGAATGTACGCAATCAGAATTATATGGTGCATATGAATCAATCCTAGATCAGATAAGATAGATCACACTTACACTTCAGATTAGGGCACACACTTTTTAAGTGATATCATGACCAATATGAGGATTTGATAGACTCAATTAGGGGATTATTTTTATCATCTATCACAACACATCATGTTAGGTAGGGTTTCAAATCCTACAGTCTAGCAGAATCACACAACCCTAAAAGAGTCCTATGGTTTATATATTCACATGTGATAAAAAAAAAGTAAACTAATCTAATAACAAAAAAATTAAACTAATCTAGTGCTCACCAAAGCTTATGGCACAAAGTAAGGGGTTAGATGCAAAGCAGTCAAATATATGTATATGGAACTTTAAATAAAGTAATTATGAGTAACACCCTAATACATGGAATATGAGGAGTAATATTATTTGATCCAAAAATTATATTACTTCTATTTACTAAAAGAGAGGAGAAAAAATTTATAATATACTTACCTAAATGTGAGTCTATCATGACTCAATCTCTCCCTTGGCTAATGGATCTTTGCAATAGGTTGTTGTGGTTCATAAGGATTAATTTATTAGGACAAAGAATCCAATACCTATCCAAAAGACAAAGATTATCGAAATAAGAAACCTAAGTTAATACTCCTCAAGTAGAATGGTGGAAGAGCAAATTTTGAAGAAGCATGAGTCAACAATAACTCTTGATTACATTCATATGGAAATGACCAAAATGACCTTGTATATATAGGAATATTTTACCCAATAATCACTCATACATGTCATTTGTGCTAGGTCAACAGAGTTAACCTAGCATATTATCAAGGTAATACCTAAAGTTTGTGATAGGTCAACCAGATGAAAACTATGCATAAAGAGCTAAAGTGACCCCAAATTGTGTTAGGTTGACCAAGTAAACCTAGCTTATTGAACATGTAAAAATGTTACTAAGCAAGGGAAAGAAGGATAGAAAGAGGAAAATACTATAAGGAATGTGTAAGGAAGGATAAATATTATAGGGAAAGGTTTTAAAATTTGAATAGATATGTAATAATATGGTTGTAAGGGAAAATAATCCTATGAATCACCAAAGGTCTACCCAACCCTTTCTTGGTGCACCCCTTAAGGCATGAAATTAGAGAGATCAAATTGTAATGGGTTCCTTCAAGATGTAAATCATCAATAATAAAAAAAGTGTGAAAATATTATGTATATAGGCAACAAAGAACCTTAATATGATTTCTTTAAATAACCTTGATATGATACCATTTTTTGGAAACATAATTACTAAGAGGGGGTGAATCATTCTTCAAAACATTCATTCAATTTAACTTAACATTCATGATCCATTCATACAAGTACATATATCTTAATAAGCATAAACAACTATACAAGAGCATGAAATAAGATAATACATAATATAAGTGAGAAATCCATAAGGGGAAGAAAACCCACTGATACCTACAAATGGAATATAGTCCTATAATTCAAAATATCAAGTTTAGTGAAGCATCGACCCTAACTAGCCAAACACTTACTTGACTAAGCTTTTAGAAAGCACCCACTTACAAGGAGACACCAATCCCTTAGATGACTCATCACCAACTAAAAAACATAATTTAATTGATCAAATTTAATATAATATGTTTATCAACCAATATATGATGAACACATCTTCATCCCTTCACATTTTAATCCCTCTCAAACTTCCTTCTAGGCCTCTTCACTCATCTAGGTCTCTTCAAGACTGATTAGGTCGTATGAACTTTATATTAATACTTAGACCTTATATTATGTATTCATTACTATATCTATAAACCTATATTATGGTATACATTACCTCCTTATTTTCCTCAATTTGTTCTTTTATTCGTTTGCACTCACTCCTTTTCTAATAGGCCTAAAATTGCCTTGTATTTATACAAGCCTCTTGCTCATATCCTTCTTGATCAGCCATATATATTTGAATACTTGGATTATTATTTAAATATGTATTATAACATGTTTAAAACATGAATAAAATATTTCTTAGGTCATCCATAGCTCAAATGGAACAAATCCTTCTTTAGGCCTTAAGGAGACCTAATTCAATTAGGCCTACTTTGGCAACACGTTACCTCATGACCCCTTGAGAAAAAATAAACTTCATTGAATAATAATATCCATTAATAAATAACTAAAATATAAATTATAAAAATTCACTTTAATGCCAACACACCTTTTATGTCTAACAACGATTTGAACCCCTTCTCAAAACATTGTTCATAATAGGCCTTTATACACAGAAAGTCTATCTTGAACAACTAAATCATTAACATAATTTTACCAAATAATAATAAATATAAATCACCTATTATAAAACCTATTTAACTTAGGTTAATCATAACCATCATTAGATACTTCAACTCAGGGTATACAGGCTCAAACTCTTCTCTATAAAATGCTCACTTCAAACTACCAACTACCCTACAAACATAGTCATGGAAACTTAAACTTTTTACACCTAAAATAACATAATCAAGGACTTCCAATGAATTAAAATGATAATAAAACATATTCATAACATCCTACATCAAAAATATCATAAGATCTAATGGAAACTATTGGTCTTGTAGACCAATTTGTTGACATTCTCTCTCATAGACCTCACTCAGCTAGACAAGCCATTATGGCCTCAACATTTTCACCACTTTCAGTAACTAAAAAACCTTATAAAAAGAATTAATATGAAATAAAAATACTATATATATATATCCATCACTCTCTGATAAATTCATACCAAAATCTACCTTTTCATATTGCCTATGTTTTGCACTATTTTTCTTCATTAGGCTTGCTAGTGATTGGTCAAATTTGATCACCAACTCTACACACATAAGGGATATAAATTATCAATAAACCTTCATGTAAAAAAAACTAAAATTTTAAAAAATTATCCTCCATCTATTTATCAACTTTGAATTGGTCAACTCTGACTACTACATCAAATCTTTGAGAAATAAGGCCTTTCCTATAGGGTCCACTCACTCACCTGAAGACAAAATAAAACTTGGAGATGTATGAGAGATTCAAATACAAATTATAATCATTAAAATATAAATATAAATCCATTCTAATCACTTTATAACATATTCTTTCATATCAGGTCACTATTAGGGTTCTTTGAGGGTTTAAACCATCTTCCACTGTTACCAATCATTCATAAATCTTAGCACCTCTTTCAAAAAAATTATTCTTAGAAATTTAAGCTAAGACAATTCCCCAAATAAAATTAATATAGTATTTCCTCATTTAGATGATTCATATATAAAAAAATACTTGAATAACCTTCTCGAGTAGACAACTCTTCATCTTGTGTACTCAAGAGACCTTAAAACACTTTTTCAAGCCTAAAATTTCAAACATTGACCTCAGACTTGGTCAAGACACCTAGAAAAATATATCAAACCATTGAGAGTACTCACATTCTCACTATTATCTTGAAATTTAAATCTCATTCCTTATTTTACCACCATCTCTCTCTTTGGCCTATATACCTTGACTTGTAAACCACATTAATCCTTAAAATTGACCTTATAACTCCTATCCAATCTATCAAAACCTCATATACATGCCATAAAAAATGTTACCATGCTCGACCAATTAACACATCTTCTCACATGCCTACTACCACTCTTCTCACCAAACAACTAAGCCCATGCCTTCACAGAAAGTCTCTTCATGCCATGACTAGGCCATGACAAGACTCCTTAAGCTCTGATACTTGACATAATGGTTTGTTTCTTAAGCACTTATCTCATACACATGATTGAGAAACCTCATAAAAAATTTAAATTATTTGTGCATCCATATTATAAATTTACCATACTCATCTCTTCTCATAAGGACTTTACATTCTATGACTAGTTTTAGGCTACTCAAGCACTCAACCACTTTTAAAATAAGGACCTTCCATGTTGACCTTCACATGACTCATGCAGACATAATAACATATAAAAATCATATATTACACTTCAATGAGATATAAATTACTTCATGACCATTCCAAATTACCTTCAACAATATTCACAAGAGAACCACTAAGACATTAATGAAAACACTAATGATAGTCACATGACATTAATCTTCATATGCACCTTTGACATCAATATTCATAAGAGCACCTATGGAGAAAAAAAGACAATAAATGATAATAAAAATGATCTAAACCTTATAAATTACCTTTAAAATTAATTAAAACATTAATTCCAAACTTCAACAACCAAAATAATTCTCACCACCAATATTATCCAAAACTTAAACTCCACTTATCCACCTTTGCATGTTTTGGAACTCCAGTTTTGTAAGTCTAATTGAAGGCTCTTGGAATTTGACTTGAACTTGATAAATTTATACCAAAATGGGGTGTAATAATTATATATATAGGATTATGTGGATTTATAATTATACATTAAATATTCTTGATAAGTGTGCACTTGATGATGAACACAACAACTCTCTAATTTGTTTGTTCTTCCATGTGCCTATCTTGTGCAATTTCGATAAGATTCTTGAATGCATTGTTTGAGATTAAAAAATTATGTATATTCATGATTATAATATATAATGATTACAAATATTATTTTAAAATAATCACCATGGTGTCATAGACCTTAAAATAAATTTTTAGATTCAAACTCCATATACAACTCCAAAAAACACCATTTTATGCTCTCTTGTGCTCTGTTGGACTCAATAAATCTTGATTTGGATTAAAAATGTATAAAATGAGTTATAGGAATAAAAAAAATTTATAATATTCTAATTTTATATTTATAAATTGGTTATACATATAAAAAAATTTAAATCTCCAAAACTCTTCACCAAAGTCCGTAAGAAAAATTCATAAAAAGTGTTTACTTGCTACCCTAGGGATGACTTTGAGATGTTTTTAAATGATATGAGGCTATTTTTAATTGGTTTTAATTAAATTATAACTTATTAATATATTTAAATTAATTATAAAAACTATCAAATTAATTTGTGTCATTCGAGGGACCTAAAACACCCATTTCTAACTCCATTTGTGAGAAAAAAAGTGAAAAAACCTTCATTCCCCATGAAGAGACCTATATTTTGGAATTTTATCTATATGATGGTAAATTACATACATAAAAACAATTTTAAAAATTAAATTACATCAAAACATAACTCCATGTCATATTTTAATAGATATCATTTAATAAAACTCAAAACAATCACTTTTTGGTGTTTCCTATTTTGCAAAATCTCATTTATGAATGCCTATAGGTCTGTGTTTCATCATTTTATTTAATTTTTTTAGGTATAAATACCTAATTGTTTTTTAATTATTACATTTAATATCCCCTATTTTAATTATAATAATTGTATGTGATAAAACAATCACTTAAACATTTCAAAATTTGCCTTTTCTATCTATCTCTCTTGCTTGCTTAAAACCTTGGTGCTTGTAACTTTGCCTTTATCCTTTATTATACTTAAAATTTTTGTTTATTAAGGTGAATAAAGGTATTATATTCACAATATTATCTCTCAACACCTTTATTTTTAAACAAATATCTAAAAAACTCAAACATATTACTTAAAACTGAGCCATTATGGTTTAAGAAGGGTTTTAAAACACTAATTCTTATTAATGATTGTTTATAAAGTTAATAGAATATAACCTAAAACAAATTCATCTAATATTTATGTAATATAGACCCTAAAATAAACCTAATATATTTTAAACCAAATATTCTTCACCTTCATGTACCAAGCATTCTAAAATTCCCTTCACTAGCTTACAACTAGCTAGTTAAGGGAATGAAATAGGCTTCTATAAAAAATTTAACCTGTGAGTTATTACTTAACTTGTTTCTATCCTTCTTAATATTTTATAAAAATTTAAATACCTTTTTATACCTTTAATATAATAATTTAGTCTCCTTTAAAACCTTCACATAATCAACTTTGACTAATAGTGGCAAAATTATCAACAATAAGGTTGATTTTTAGATTGGTAATTATAAGGATGAAGTACTTTATCATATTATTACTATGGATATTTGTCATGTGTTTTAGGATAGAAAATTTAATTTTTATATTATTTATTTACATTATGGAAGTATTAACACCTATACATTGGGGAAGGATGGTAAGAACCATACTTTGACACCATTAAAAAGTGGTAGTGAAGTTGAAAATAATAGTAAAGTGTTGTTAGTGAGAGGAAAATAATTGTTGTAGATAATAAAATAAGAATAAATTGGTTTTTAATTGATTGATAATACAAATAAAATTATTATAGGTACTAATTTGACTAATTTTCCATTAGAAATTCATAATGTTTTTGAGGAGTATGTGGATATAGTAGTTAATGAGTTGTTTAATTATTTTACACCAATGAAGAGCATAATGCATCATATAGATTTCATTCCAAGAGATAATTTACCATAAAAAGTATACTTTATAATTACATATAAGGATAATTTAGAGATTAAAATGAAATTATAGGATTTATTAGATAATGTTTTTATTAGAGAGTTTAAGCCCATGTGTTGTACCAACAGTCTTAACTCCTAAAAATGGTGGGGAATGTAGAATGTGTATATAATATAGATCCATAAAAAATATAAATATCAAGTAAAGATTTACCCTACCGATAATGGATTATTTTAGTGGAGAAAAACATTTCTCAAAGATATATTTGAATATTGGTTACTATAGACACCAAAAATATACACACTTGCAATTTCAAATGTCGATAACCCCCAAAACCTACCTAGGACCCTCTTGGGACCAATTTACACCAATTTAGCCTAACCAAGCCCACCCACAGTCAGATTCACAAGCTAACTCAACCTAGCCTTTAGGACCTTTTTCCTTTGGAACTTGATCATTGATGATCACCATGGGAAACCTTGACTATCGATGATCAAGGTACACCTCCTTATCAAAGCACATGAAAACCACCGAAATTACTTTTATAGATATAGATTGTCTAAATCTTGTTGTCAGCCTTTGTATGGACAATTTATATTTGGATGGCCTAATTACACCTTCACTTACACCTCTTACTTGTGCCTATAAGAGAGAGAGGCATGGGAGGTCAAATCCATTTACAATAATTATTTACAGCTCATGTATTCAATAGTTTTCTTTTGTAGGTCAATCAACATCATTAAAATTATCAAGCATCATCAACAATCTCATTGAGATTTGACTCACCATCACCTCTAAACTAGGTTCTTGAGTACCTTTAGTCTATCAACTTCAAGATGGATTCCACCAATAGGCTAACTACTTCAAACATACACAATCAACTTATGATAAGACAATTACTTGTTTATCAATATTCACATACTTTTATTTCCATCTTGAAATTAGTCTAGCCCTTTCCTAGCTCCCAAAATCCATCTTTCAAACCCCATGATTTAGATAATAAAAACCCAAATATTCATAGAGTAAACATTGATAGTTGACTCAATCACCAATGGTCTGCACAATTGTCGATGATTATCTTAACCATCGATGGTCACGTTAACTGCCAATAGTCACCCTAACCACCGACAGTCACTATGGTAGTGAAAACTAACAAGCTATTTTTTCCCACTTACCCTCAACCAAACATAATATTCTATGTTTTTTATCACTAAAATAACTCTTTCAAATTTTTTAAAGCATACCCCAACCCCTTAGAACTAGTATTAATTATTTTATCATTTATAATCTATTTTCTCGAGAAAGCATTCTTGTGTTTAATTTTAGTACCTTTTGATTATTGATGCAAGTACCTTCTTTCCATTTTCATGAACTTAATTATTTAAAACATGTAGATTGATAGCCCTAAGGAAGCCCTCACTTCTATGATCTAGCTATCACTAGGTAAACCACCCAACTATCTATCTAAAAGACAAGTTTGCTTTAGTGTTTTCTTATCTCCAGGTCTTCCTCCCAAGCCAAAGAGTAACTCTTCATAATATTATGATTTAATGCATACACAAAGAAATAGGTTTTTCAACCAAACCTATATCGATTTTATTTTCTCTCTTCCCTAAAACTCAGTGAAAATTTACATGAAACATTCTAGCATGCCTTGTGGGACTTAGAGTCTTTACTCAAATTTTTATTTTTATTTTTATTTGAATACTTTTCACTCTATCTACACTCATAATTTAAACTAAAATTTATTTTGGGATTAAAATCAACTACACCATTACTTGATTTTAACATTAGTTAACTTTGAATTGAAGCATAGTAATCTTATCATAGAACCACTTTTGTTGCACACACTAGCCAAACCAATTTCATCAATAAAACATCAAATTTTTTGAGATAAGGCCTGATTGGGATTTCATCACCTAAAAGTCACCTTACCCTTTCCCTAAAACCTTAGTTGAAGCTCATTACCAAAGGGAGAACCAAATTAGATCTCTGGTTGAGTATAAACTATGGATATCAATATATATTGGCCAAGTGCTTGACACTCTTACCACTATGGGACCATAAAGTGAGGGGGTAGGCCCCAATACAAAGCTATGTATTGATTCCAATATATATTATTTTGAGCACCTTAAAACCAAAAACTAACCATAAACTTCTTCTATAATACCTGATCTACAAGCCAACTTCTATCACACATTCTCATAAACTAAGGCATAAGCCAAAATAAATATTAAAATTGACCTCTAGGCTTAACATAATTTTTAGTGTGTGTCTTGATTACCTTGATAATTTTATTGTTTTATTCTTGTTTGAGTGGTGAGTTTATTCTTATTTTCTCTCCCCTTTTCTTGTATGGTTCTCACTCACCAACAATGAAGAGACCTAGAAAAGTAGAACCCATAACTCAAATCAACCTCTTCTACCTCTTCATCTATGGAGCACATCTCTAATGTAGAAGACTCACCTCATCTATTGGGAAGCCCTAATTTCCCTTGGGTATTTTCTCACGGAGACATGGACTTTACCACTTTTTTTAGACAATAATCTAGTTGCCCTCAAATACTACCTTAACAACTCCCTTCACCCTACCCTAATTCTAACTCCACCTTAGGATCCTTCTTATGGAAAGCCATCCTACATTATGAGGGTTATCCCTATTTCCATAGTCACCACCCAACCTTCAAATACCTAGGCATCTTCATCTACTAACCTTTTTAATGCCATAACTAAAAACCAATCTATATAACCAACTACTAACCTTACACCTTCTACCCCTACCAATGACCCCTCTACCTTAGAAACAACCCTACCATTAACCCATCACACTCTACTTATTGCTAGAGCACCTACCACTAGCACTACTAACTTTCCCTCTATCAACCATAACCCATTGGTCAATCACCCTTTACCAAGCTTATGGGTATATATCCCTTATACTTTACCACCTATTAGCATGAAGGTCACTACCTCTCCTTTTATTACCAACCCAAATACTATTCATTCCCAATCCACAAAAATCCCTCAACAGGTACCCATTGTGCCTAATCTAGGATACATCCCTAACCCACAAGTGTATGTACCTACTACTCTACCACCATCATCCACCTATCCTTACATACCACCTACCCAACCTTTAACATCTACATTCCAAAATGTGACATCCTCTTAACCATAAAAAAATTACCAATATGTTACCCAATCTTGACCAAAATATCCACCTTATAACCCTTTTGGTCCACCACCTCAAACTGACCTAATGAAGATGCTCATGGACAAGATGGAAAACCTCATGTCATCAATTTTAAGGGACCATAACATCCTATCCTATGAGTAGATATGTAACAAATATATTCATCCCTTTGTCCCTATCAGACCTTGCCCTCCTCAATGGGAGCTTTAAACATTTACCAAATTTTAGAGCAAGAAGGACACCCAAAAACACCTTTGGGATTTTAGGCATGCATTTTACATGATTTATTATGATGATTCCCTTCTCCTTTGAACCTTCCCTATGTCTTTATCTATCCTGGTACTTGACTGGTATATTGCCCTTACCAGGCATTCAATCTTTTCTTTCACCCAACTAGCTTAGGTCTTCTTAAATCACTTTTACATTAACATTTCTAATAAGGTCTCTATCACTAATCTCTATTCTATTAGAAAATTTGATGATGAGTCCATTGCTGATTTCATCACCATTTGATAAGTTTGATTAATCAACTTTCATTCTATTTTCCTCAGCCTAAACATATAAAGCTTTTTCCTCAATCTTGAGGCAAACATATATCTTTTACACTATATGTCCAAATCTTAATAAAATTTTATGAAGATTTTACCATGGTACGTAAGCTAGAAAACTAGGACATAGACAAAGGGAAAATTGAAATTATGAAATAAAAGCTTTACCTTCAAGACTGATGAAGCCTCTTCCTCCAAACCAGGCAACCAAGCCAACACCATAACCATGAGCAAGGGAACTACAAACGCAGTTATCCTTAAAACCACCCCTCCACCCAATGTCAATAAATAAAATTCTCCCATTACCTATAACCAAAACATAAAGAACCCAAACCAAAGCAACCAAAAATAGTTCACTCCACTTGGATAATCTTATGCCTTAGTTTTGGAGAAACTACTAAAAGATAATATCATACATCTTCCCCCCATCAAACCTCCTTAGTAGTTTGATTCTTCTCATTCAAAACCTACTTATTATAATTAGAATGAACTTTGTTCTTTGCATTAGGTAATTAGACATGACAACAGTCGATGTAATACTTTCAAAAATGTTGTCTAGAGCCTTATCGATAAGGGGGAACTCATGTTAGATAATTTTAATGCCCCTCAAAATCAAGATCTTCATATTTTTAGGAATCCTTTTTCTAATCATGCGCCTACCAAAACTAAGGACACACAATCTAAATGTTCTCATGATGCCCACATGGTCAATATCATCCTTAATATTCTTATCAATGGGGAATCTACCATCCAACCTACCTTTTTCTCCCCCACTTCACCCACCTAGGTGGTGAATTCACTTTCCCTTCCTTTAAAGGCCCAAATAGAGGAGATTCCTTTTTCCTTAGCTTCACTCATGGAGGCTTTGGAATCATTAAACACCCTTTTGAATAACCTATTCAAACAAATAATCATTCCTAATCCACTATCTCTCCTAACTATAGGATAAACCACAATTATGTACATCATGCCTAGGGGAGAACCATTTTCACAAACACCTCTCACAGAGAAGCCACCCAATCTAAACTTACATCCCTTGCTTGAGGAAACAGAAAAGGATACCAATCCTCCTCCTCATCTGATAGGTGTATCCTTGAAACCCACTACTTGAGAGGATATAGTAGTATACAAACCTTTTTCCAAACTCATTCAAAAGTTAGGTATGGTCAAAAAAATAGACATGGATCAAACCACTTTTGAGCAGTAGTTATGCCTTCCTTACATCAAATAAATTGAACCTTTTGGCATGCCTTTAACTAACCAATCCATCATTTTTCCACCACCTCTTAAATTGATCAAAACTTCTACCAACCTCTCACTTTCTCTGTCAACAAAAATAGCTACCTCACCAATGACCACACCATAAACCAAACCTTCCAAAACTATTGGTACCTTCCCTACATGAAGCTTTGTTCACCCATCCTTGAAAGTATAATTAACCTCATCCAATCCTATACCCAAACCAAGAAAGGGGAAAAACTATTGAAGAGCCACATTTTTAGGATTATACCTCCCTCTAATGTGACTTTTATATTAGGGCCTCATCCCTTGATTTTGCCTAAAAATAAAGCTCCTTTTAACATATGTCATCCACCATCGTTGGTTCCACTAAACCACTTACTATTTGATACACTAGTCCTTCTTAGAATACCAATATCTAGACTATCAAACTCAAACACTCCAACACCAACATACCTAAACCAAAACCATTACAAACCACCTTACCTAAACCCTCTCTCACTAAACCCATTACTATCAACATGCCTATATCATCAATTGAAACCAAAACCTATAGACCTTTCCCACCTTTAGTTGAATCCTACACAACCATTTTCCAAAGGTTATTGAAAGCCTCTTATCTAACTTTACCCCCTATTAGTTTCTTCAATCCTCTTGGTTTGAAACCATATTGGTATAATGATCATCAAATATGTTCCTATCACAAGACACCTAAGTATGACACAAAGAATTGTAAAGCTCTCTAGGCCATTATCCCTTAGCTCTATGATGAGGATGATATTTTAATAGATGAACTTCCCTTGACTCCTTTAGAAATGCACCTAGAAACCATTTTATAATGCATAGCTAATCCTCCACTCTCACCTTAGAGTGTCAAAGAATCTACCCAAACTCCTATCACACCTTTCTCCTTTATCCATACCATTAATTTGGTCACATGATCATAATGAAAGGATAAAGGGAAGACCAAAGTGTCCATCCCATGGACATACCCACCTTCTCACTCTATACCACACCAAATCCCAATATCTTCATCTTTAGCTAAGCCCAAAGTTACCATCTTAGGCACCTCTAAGGCTAGCCCCTTTGAATCCATTAGGAGGGTGATTCTTAAACAACTCCACTAGACTCTAGCTATGTTGAGCCTCTACGATCTGATTTCTACCTCACCCCACCATTTTTATTCCATGATAGAGGCCATGTAATATATAGAGGTTAGACCAGGAGACTCTTGACCTATAAAATCCCTTGTAGGTACTCCCCAACTCTCCATCCTTATTACTTTCAAAGACTCATAGATACCCTCTACCCACCTTAAGGATCTGAATCCCCCTATCTTTATTACTACCCACATCAACCAAACCCACATCAAATGGGTTATGATCAATGGGGGAGATAGCATCAACATCATCTCTTCCCATGCCTATGACCAATTCAAATTACTAGACAATATAGTGTTTTAAACATCAATTGTCTTTACATCCTCTAACAACATCATGACCACTACCTTGGGAACTATTATCTTACACATTCAACTTAGACCATCCACACTCCTTGAACTCTTCTATGTGGTCAAAGGTGAATTATAGTACAATTTTCTACTAGGGAGACCTTAGATTCATGATTTGGGTTATATACCTTCTACCCTTCATTGTTGTATCAAATTTGAGAATGAGGGTTAGGTTTTTACCATATAAATTGACCTAAACCCTTTTTTGGCATGAAATATGATGTACTTACCTAATGATGTCCTCCTACCTATGACAAAAACACCCCAAGCATACATCACCAAGTGCTCAACCATAGATAATGAAGTCATTACTTCTCTTTCCATAGAGGCATATATCAATTTGTCTATTCCCACAGACTAGATACCCACCACTAATACCTTATAATCTACCTTCTAATACCTTACCTTTGGAAAATACCATCTCTTTACCAATGATGCTTTCCTTACTCCCAAATATTATGGGAAACTCAACCATCAACCAAGTTATGACCCCAACATTGGATCTATTACTCCCCTAAGGCCTCTAAGCTACCAAACCCACTTTATCTATGTGGGAATTGATAATCCACTTGATGTTTCCACCACCCCCTCTTCACCACAACCATTCACCTCTACATTCTCTTATTTGGACAACCTATACTTTGCCAAAGTATACCTCCACAAGTGTGATTGGAAATGGTTTGTCTTAGGATGATACAATTATGGCCCATACACATTGATCTCGATTGAGACCCATAAGTCTCATGAGAAGCATGACCTTGGATTCATTATACCTAATAATAAAAAATCCAAACAACCTACCACTACCACTATTGCAAAAAAGACCCCTTCCTCACCAACACCCCCTCCACCTAAGTGTGAGGATGAGGACATCATCCCACCTAAATTTCATTTTTAATCAACATGATTACCCTCAGTCCCATAACTTATCAAAAGGAAGGTGAACTTGTATCCATCCCTTTAATTCATCTTGAACTAGTGAGAGAAGACTCTCCTACCATTAACACTATCCAATGTTAGGATGATGATTATATTCTCACCTACCTTGGTGCACCTAATGCATCCATCCATAAATCCTCAACCATACTAAATGAATCCATTATGTATATTGACATGGGCACTTTGGGCAACCCTCATATTGTAAAACTAAGCCAATCTCTAAATTATGAGGAACGTCAAGTCTTCTCTACCTTCCTTTAAGATCGTAGCATTACATTCACCTAGTCATATGGTTATATACTTGGTATTGACCCTACTATTACCACCCATAACATTATAACCAATCATGATGCCAAGCCTATCTAATAGAATATTTATGAATATATCCTTTCATAACACTTTTTGTTAAAGAAGGTATTCAAAGCCCCCTCTCTACCAAATTCATTCAACCCATTGATTATGCATAGGGGGTTTCAAACATTATGCCTATCACTAAAGCCATAGGG
Source organism: Torreya grandis (assembly GCA_037957365.1). Classification (NCBI taxonomy): domain Eukaryota; kingdom Viridiplantae; phylum Streptophyta; class Pinopsida; order Cupressales; family Taxaceae; genus Torreya; species Torreya grandis. The sequence continues at coordinate 788,957 of JARHVA010006158.1, forward strand.
GGACTATGTATCTATTTGGAATTTCATGGCCTTAACCTCCCCTACCCAAAGGATGACTTTCCCTTACCTAGTATTGACCAACTTGTTGATCTTACAATAGGCCATGAGATGTTTTCTCTCATGGATATATTCTTGGGTTATAATCAAATTTTTATTTCCCCTAAAGATCAACAAACAACTACCTTTATCACCCCATGGGGGACTTTCTATTATAGGGTCATGCCCTTTGATCTTAAGAACACTGGGGTAACCTATGAACATGATATGACCTAAATCTTCCATGACCTAATCTATATAATTGTTGAGGACTACATGGATGACCTCCTCAAAAAATCCAAACTTTGTAAAGACCACTTAGTTATTATAAAGATTATCTTTGAGAGACTTATCCATTACCATGTCTACCTCAACCCCAAGAAATGTACTTTTGGGGTCTTGTCAAGAAAACTCCTTGGCTTCATCATTTGCCTTTGGGGAATCGAGTTTGATCTACGCAAAATCAAATCCATCCTCAAGATGATACCTCTGACAAATCTTAAGCAACTACGTAACTTGCAGGGGAACTCCAATCCATTCACCACTTTATTTCTCATCTCTTTGACCAATGTTAACCTTTCCATCACCTCTTGAAAAAGGACATATATTTCAAGTGTAACATCAATTATGAAAATGCCTTTGATTCACTCAAAGAGTAATTTATATCTCTACCTATCCTTAAAACCCCTAAGGATGACCAACCCTTCTACCTTTATATCTCTACCACTGATCATTCTTTAGGAGCAATGTTTTCCCATCAGGATGAACACCAAAGAGAGTAAGTTGTCTATTACATAAGTCATACCCTTGTAGATTAAAAAACTTGGTATACTCATAATGAGATATTTTTCTTGGCCCTAGTCTTCATGGACCTAGTCTTTAGTTGAGTTTGACCTTGAGTTCCTACAATAAAAGTTAATTAAGGGGAAAGTCATTACTAACCAATTGGATAATGAACCCCTAATAGATAACCAACCTCATCCTCTTGAATTTTTAGATGAGTCTATCATAAGCCTATCCTAAGTAGAATTCACCAATCAAGTAATCGTGTTCTTTGATGGTTCTAAATGTCATTATGGTAGGGGAGCCAGTATCATCCTTATCCCCCTTGTTGGTGAATTCCTTCCTTTATCTTTTAAACTTGACCTTTAATGTACCAATAATATGGCCAAATATGAATCCTAGTAATAGGTCTCCAAACTATGCTAGCCTTGGGAGTCATAATAATCAATGTTTTGGTGACTCCCAACTTGTGGTCAATCAAGTCAATATCATCTACTAGTGTAAGCATGATATTTTTCAACTATATATATAGTCACAAAAATATTGACATCATTTGGACACTACCATATTAAAACCACCCATGATCTACCAAAAAGTTTGCTGACACCATGGATTCTCTTGCTTCCCAAATCCCATCAACACCATCAAACTCTAAGTTATATGTCATTATCCATCACCTCAACAAACCTTCCTCTATCAAGTCAGACACTCCTAGCATATTTAATGTGAAGGAAATCCCACTTGACCTTTGGAAAAAATTAGTAAGAATTCAACTACCTCAACCTTGGCATAGTTCCTTTTGGCCTCTCTATGAATGCCCATTGAGAATTTATTCAAATCACCTCCCATTACACCATTATGGGATGGATCCTATATAAATGTGGGTTTGATGGCATCTTATTATGTTACCTCATGGTCCATAAGCCTCTCATGCTACCAAGGAGATGCATGATGGTATATGTGGGGGTTACTTTAGTAGACTCATTATGGCTAAACACATCCTATGCCTAGGCTATTACTAGACTACCCTTAACCAATACTATTTTGATTATGTGAAAAAGTGTGTCAAGTGTCAATAACATGATAATTGACATCATGCACCAAAACATGGCCTTCAAGTTTCCACTAATTTTTGGCCCTTTTCACAATGGGGTCTAGACCTTATTGATGTTATTAACCCCCACTCTTCATAGTGGCATCACTCTATTATCACTATGATCAAATATTTCACCAAATGGGTGGAGGCTATTCCTCTTGTCTCAATAAAAGATAACAATATTATCAAATTTATCACCCATCATAACATCTACTACTTTAGTGTTCCTTGTAATATCATCACTATAAATGACAAATCCTTAAAAAATAAACAAGTTTAAGGTGTTTGTGACATATTTGGAACTAAACTAATCTTTTCATCACCTTATCATGCATAATAAAATGGATAATCAAAGGCCTCTAATAAAACCCTTAACAACATGCTTACCAAAATTGTTAATACTTCAGGTCAGGATTGGCACTTGCATATCCCTTTCACCTTATGGGTATATCACACTATCATCCAAACCCCTACAAGTACTATACATTTTTCTCTCATGTTTGGAGTTGAGAATATATTACCTCTCGAGGTCTTAAATATCTTCTCTTCACATATCTTTGTGTGATCTCAATCTAAAATATGATTATCATCAGGAACATTTAGCCCAACTTGAGTTACTTGATGAACATCATTTGGCTTCTCTTTCCCATCTCTATGTCTATCAAGAAAAAATCAAGCATGCTTATAAAAAACACCTAAAATTGCAATAATTTGATATTCGAGATCTCATCCTTAAGGAAAATCAACATGTCACTAATATGGAGAAAAGCAAAAGAGTCAAATTTGCTTTGCATTAGCTTAGACCTTACATCATAACTCATAAGTATGGATTAGGAGATTATCATTTGTCCTCTCTCAAAGGAGAACTAGAACCTAACCCTCTCAATGCTTTGTATCTATATCCTTTCTATTGTTAAAGACGGATCACAATCACCATTGGTTTAACTTAAGCTCATCCCCTATAACCACATTTATTTCCCTCTTTTTAGGAGCAATTGACTATAGTTGAATCATGTGATTATATATCAAAACCATAACCTAATCTTGAACTATGGGTACCATAGCTCTACCTATGGCATGCTTCTCATTGTATTTCCCACCTCTTTGAGATCAATTCCTATGGTTGTTGTCACCTACACCTCCTTTCACCTACTAAACCTTCTTGTACCTCTATCTTTGACTTCATAAAGGTTACCCTTTGAGCATGTATAAGCAAGTCTATGTCAATTAAAATTAAAAAAATCAATATTAAAGTTACAACCAAATCATTGGTCACTATTATCATTCAAAGACTACTCCCTTGAAGGATAGCTATTAAAAACTTATCTAAAATTTCAAAATGTAAGGTGGACTACTCCCTTGAAGGATAACTATCAAAAGCATTTGAACTAGGCACATAAAATTAGACCACTCCCTTGAAGGATGGATAAGTGATGCACTTGTCAAAAGATATAAATTTCTTGGAATCTTCCTACATCAATAAGCTTACCCAACCTTAAACAAAATCAAAATAAGTAAAACCCATAAGTAAAAGTGAAATCAATGATAAATTCCATAATCAGATCTCATAAAAGGAATAATATCATAAATCTACAATTGGATCTCCTCAGTAGATGTCTCATATCAATCATTATATAATTTATATGTGAGCATAGCCTTGATTATAATATCCTCTTGGAGCTTCTAGAAGAGGCATGCTAGTCTTGCAAAAGGCTCCAGTCTCACCTATCCTCCATCCACATATTATATGGATGAGATTATGAGCTTACTTGATGCAATGTGATAAAGATACTTGTTTATCAAACTAAGCATACTAAAGTGAAGCATTTGAAAGGCTCACTTTCATTAAGCCAATCCAAATTCAAGTATTATTTTGGTCCATATCAATGAGGAGGCATTATGTTTATTTTCTTATCTTTTATTAGTTCATGTAGACATACGTCTCATGATTCCTCTCACCATCCTAAACATTTGGTTTTTTATCTACTTACTTTATGTATTCTCATCACATCTTCAACCATATCCATAGTTTATCTCCATTATCATAAACAATAAATATCAAATCAAAAGCATAACATTATGAGTTATTTTCATGAACCACATCATCTACCTATCTATACTCAAAACACCATGAATGTACATCATATCACATCATTCCATAAACATAATACTATTCATATACCATCAAAACATCATGTCAACATATATTATATCCTAATTCATTCTCATGATCATAAACAAAATAAATAATCAAAACATCATGAACAATATCATATATCACCTACCAATCTATCCATAACATTACCATAATACATCTCATGTAAACCACATTATCATAACCATAACCAAAGCCATTAATGATTATATCATCATGTATCATATATCCATCCATAAAACATCTTATAATATCTATGAACAAAATCAAATCATCATAACTATATTTCAAACATCACATGCTTAAATTATCAAGTCAACAACTCATAACACATACACAAGTAACCATAAATGATCAACCATAAACATAAACATGAATGTCCATAATAACATGTAGACCATAAACATACATCATCCATAACCTCATATATAACACCATATATCATATCATCATAAATAATACATGTAACAATGTATAACCTCTCTCTCAAAACATGTACATCGCATTGCATTAAGATGTAGGATGGTATCAAAATAGTGTACACCTATCACTACCAATATATATACACACACACACACACACACACACACACACACACATGTCTAAAACATGATCATGGGGCACCAATACCATTGGCCCCACCTACACTTGTGACATAGCTACTAGTTTCACCTCCCCTCTTACCTACCAATAATCCATCTATAGATCTAAAGGGTGAGGGTCTACCTCCTATACCCTAGCCATATCAAAAACTAAATATATGGCCTCCAAGTGATGTCTCCAACCACTAGTGCACCTAACACACACCTGAACCACACAATATCATGGGAACCACCTCTTATACCTAATGTAGCCATATCATCCCTCCATCATATGAAGATAATAGGGAATTCTATCTAGGTATAACCAACCCATGACAGTCCTACTAGTCTCAACCCATGAATATGCTCATAGGCCCAATAATGTAGAACTAGGCTAACACTGATGTTGTATCACCTATGTCGCCTAAACCCTGACATCTCCTTATAGATATGCATAAGAAAGATAGGGACCCAACCAAATACCATCATAACTTGAAAAAAATCCACCAAAACCCCTAATAAAAAATAGGGAAACCTCCTATTGATTGAATCTAGGAGCCCAAAACATGTCACTACAATCATGAGCATCATCATAAGATTCCTCTTAGCTAGGGATCTCTGATACAATGTTTAGTATCAGATTCCCCCTGCATGTCATTGAACCTAATCACTTTCATCCTCATATGAGTACTTAATAAAATCCTCTCACTCCTCATGGCTGACATGATAAATTACCTCCCAATGTAATGGGAGCCTAGTAATCTTATGAATGTCCTTAGGGAAAATAGTCATCTCCCCAATCAGGAGTAAGAAAGTGTTCATAGTATGATCCCATCTATTAATGAGTGTTATGACCATGGACACATCTCAAAGCACATGATGGTAGTGCCTCATAACCCCTAGTTCCACCTCCTTTGTATGATCCTAATCCTTTGGAGTCATCCCCTCATGAAGCTTAGGAAAGATACATGGCATGCAGCCATACATTTGTTTCTTCTCCTTAGCATGTATCACATCAAACACTTTTCTTTGTTAATCTACACTATTCTTATCTAGCACATATTTTCCCACATAACCTAAACCTAGACTCATCCTAACCCTTAACCTTACCCTAAACCTAACCTAGACTCACCCTAACCCTTACCCTTACCCTATACATAAACCTAAACTCACCCTAATCTTTAATCTTACCCTAAACCTAAACCTAAACTCACCCTAACCCTAAACCCTACCCCTACCATTACCCAAAAACTACTTACCCCAATTTACCATAAATAGTCATGGTGACCACTGATAATTAGACACCCCTACTTTATATGGTATCAATCATTGATGGTGAGACCTAACTATTAATGGTCACTATGGGAATTCTATGGCTAGAACACCTAAACCTTAGCTACCCAAAATAAAGAATTTAATTATGCAAACACCATCCTAATAACCTCAAACACATAGAATACTACCTACCCAACCCAACTCACCCTTATCAATTTTTTAATTTACCCACAAATTCACCCCAAACCCACAAAAACCTACCCAAGCCATAATGGGCCCAAAAAACCTCTAAAAACTATACTAACCCACCTACTTAAGCAATACAAACAAGAAATTTTAATCAAAAACTATCAATTGAATATACCACCTACCTCATTCCTTGACCTATGCCATGTTAAGAGCCTATGAATAGCTACCCAATTATGTCAACATGCTCCCTACATCTCAAACCCACAAAAATTACACCCACACTCCTTAAACTAATGAGTAGTGACCAACTCAGTAAGAACTCTTTCCATGCACACTGCAATCACCAGATCCAAGTCAACCATACACAAAAGTTATAATGAGTAAAAATATTTTTTATTTTTTATTTATTACTTGGTGGATTTTTAAGGTTTCCCTTGACCATCGATTATCAAGGTGACTATCAATGGTAACCTTTTAGGGGCCCAAAACATTAATGGTCAAGATATCCCAAATTTACACTTGTACCTAGAGCATACCTTCTTAGTAAAAATAAACTAGGATTTACCCACTTTTGGAGATTATCTTATCCTACTAACCCTACCACCTTATCACTTCACCATTGGTCTATTTTGACCCATCTAACATGTAATTTTAGATAAATTTTTGCCTAGTATTTTGACTATAGTGACACGATTACCATGTTGACCCCTTTTGATCTTACACCACCTTGTACATATTGACCCACTTGTGTATTTTATATAACACTTCCTACATTAGATAACTATGACATTTTACAAATTTATGTTTTCATTGAGATCACTTCATACCTTGGATACCCATTGGAAACACATAAATTGCTTAGGAGGCTTGTGTTTACAAGTGTTCCTAGCCACCATGCCTACAGGAAATTATATAGTTCACTTTTCACTTTTCCTTCTTAGTACTAACCCTTATTTTTACCATCACTGGTAACCTAGTCTATGCACGATCTTGGCTATTGTATTTTTTTGTCAAACTTTGTGCACAAGTTAATGTCTTGAGTACCCAACCTATCATTCACCCATTTCCACTACCAAGTACCATTTATCAAACCTTGACCTAATTTTAGTTTCACCTCATCAAATCCTATATTTTAGGGGGAACAAATCCTAGTCTTAAGGCAACCATAACTTTAACCCATACTCTATTTTTATTTCACAGCTCATTCACATAAGCAACATAAAAAAAGGGGAAAATGTAGACATCAAAAATCCACACACCTGTGATTCCAAATGTTGACAACCCCCTAGACCTATGTAGGACACTTTTGGGACCATTTTACACTAGTTTGGTCTAACTAAACCTACCCATAGTTAGATTCACAAGATGACTCAATGTGGACTTTAGCACCTCTTTCCTTTAGAACTTGATCATTGATGGTTAGGGTGACCATCGACGATCATCATGGAAAACCTTGACCATCAATGGTTAGGGTCCACCTCATTAATAAATCACATGAAAACTAGCTACATTTATTTTCTAAATATATCTTATTTAAATCTTATTATGAGCCTTTGTATGGAAAATTTATATTTAGATGGCCTAGTTATGCCTTCACTTCCATCTCTTGCTTGTGAGTATAAGAGAGAGAGTCCTGAGAGGCCAAATACATCTATAATAATTATCAAGAGTAAAAGTATTCAAGATTTTTCTTTTATAGGTCAATTAGTGTCATTATTATTATCAAGTGACATCAATAATCTTGTTGAGAGTTGACTTATCATCACCTCTCAACCAAGTTCTCGAGTACCATTACTCTATTGGATTCAAGATAGATTTCACCAATAGGTAACTACTTCAACCAATCAACCAATAAACTTCTGGTAAGACAAGTACTTGTTTGTTAATATTTACATACTTTATTTCCATTTTTCAATCATTCCTTCCCTTCACCATATCTTAAAATCCCTCTTTTAGACCCTGTGATTTAATAATTAACAACCTAGATCTTCACATAGTAATTATTGATGGTTGACTCAACTACCAATGGCCTACATAACTAATGATGGTCACCTTATTCATTGATGGTGACCCTAACCATCGATAGTCACTATGGTTATGAAAACTAGAAAGTTATTCTCACACGCTTACCCTCAACCAAACATGATATTCTATGTGTTTTATCACTCACAGACCTTTTTAATATTTTTTGAAGCATACCCCAACCCCTTAGCACTAGTATTAATTTTTTTATCACTAATTTGATCATTTTAGTCTATTTTCTTGAGTAAGCATTCTTATGTTCAATTTTAGTACCTTTTGATTATTGATGCAAGTAATTTATTTCTAGTTTTGTGAACTTAATTATTCAAAATGTGTGGATTGGAAACCCTTAAGGAATCCCTCACTTTTAGGATCTAAATATCACTAGGTGATGCACCCAACTATTTGTCTAACAAACAAGTTTGTTTTAGTGCTTTCTTATCTACAGGTTTTCCTCCCAAGCCAAATAGGAGCTCTTCATAATATTCTAATTCAATGCATGCACAAACAAATAGGTTTTTCAACCACACCTATATCTAGGTTATTTTCTTTCTTCACTAAAAATTAAAGTGAAAATTACATGAAACAGTTACTATCGAATAAGAATTAGAGAGGGTGATGAGTGGAAAACAACATTAAAGACTAATGACGGATTGTATAAATGGTTTATTATGCCATTTATTTTTTTCAATGATTTTATTACCTTCATGAGACTAATTAATGAGGTGTTAAGGACATTTATAGGTAAATTTGTTATTTTTCACTTGTATTACATGTTTATCTTTAGCCAATTAAAAGAGTAACACATGAATCATATTAAGATGGTGTTGAATAGGCTAAATAAATATAACTTGTTGATTAACGTCAAAATGTGTACCTTCATGAAAACTACAATGATTTAATTAGGATTTGTCTTTTGTAAAGATGGTTTTAAAATATCATAATAAAAAGGCAAGAGAAATAGTGGAGTGGCCTACTCCAAGAAGTGTTTTTGAGGTAAGAAGTTTTCATGGATTAACAAATTTATATAGAAAATTCATTAAAAAATTTATTATTAGAACTATAAAAGGTGATAATAAAAAATATCATTGGACTGAATTAGTTGAGAGAAACTTTTATATTTTAAATAAAAATATAACTGAGCAACCTATCTTGACCTTACCTGACTTTAACAAATTGTTTCAAGTTGAATGTGATGTTAGTGGGATATCTATTAGAGCTATTATAATTCAATAAGAAAGGCCTATTAGATAATTTCATGAAAATATAAATGAATCTAAGAAAAATTATTCAACCTGTGATGAATAATTTTATGCCATCATCCAAATATTGAAGTGGAGACACTACTTATTGCCTAAAGAGTTTGTGTTTCATATAAATAATCATTATTTATAATTCATAATATTCAAAATAATTTGAGTCAAAGACATGTGAAATGGATAGAGTTCTTAAAAAAAATCTTTTTTCTCAAACATAAGAGTGTGAAGTCCAATAAGGTAGATGATTCATTGGGTAGAAGGAGTATGATCATACATGAGTCTTAAGTGATTAGTTTGGGATTTGAGTCATTAAAATATTTTTATGAGGAAGATCCATACTTCAAGAAAGCATATGAGGATTGTAGGAATTAAAAAATCATGGATAGGATTCCAAGGATTGAATACATGATTCTATAAGGATTTTTATTCAAAGACAAATAATTATGCATACCTTTTGGGTATATGAGATACAAATTGTTGAAATAAAAACATACTGGGAGATTATAAGGACATTTTAGATAAACAAATACCTTTTCTCAATTGAACACATATTATTATAGGCCAATAATGTAATCCCATATCTATAAATTTTTATAAATATGTAGTATATGTCAACATTCCAAAGGAAATAGTCAAAATATAGGTCTATATTAACCACCACCTTATCCAAGTAGGCCATGAGATATAATCAATATGGATATTGTATTGGATTTTCCAGGTACACAACAATGTACTGATTCCATTTTTTTTTTGTTGATATATTTTCAAAAATGACACATTTCATAGCATTTAAAAAGGAAAGTGATGCTACCAACATTGATAATTTATTCCTTAAATAAGTGGTAAGGTTACATGTAATTCCTTGAAGCATTGTTTATGATAGGGATACAATGTTTGCTAGATATTTTTGGAGAATAATTTGGAAAAATATAGGAATAACATCGAGTTTCAATTCATCATAACATCCCCAAACTAATGGTCAGAGTGAATCTATTAACTTAATATTATGTAATCTAATAATATGTTTGGTAAGTGATAGTCTCAAGTAATGGGATCAGGTGTTACCCCAATCTAAATTTGCATACAATGATTCACTTAACATGAGTATAGGTTTTCGTCCATTTTAGATTATCTATGGGATAAATCCCAGAGATGTTTATGATCTTGGATATTTGGGTAAGGAATGTAAGAGGAGTGTTGAGGGTGAATTCTTTTTTACAACCATGAAATAATTTCATGATCGAGTCAAGAAATAGTTATAGTTAAGTTTTAGTAAGTACAATTGATACACTAATAAAATAAGGAAGGAAGTGAACTTTTGGATAGGTCATTTGGTGTTATCACACGTTAAGAATGAGATATTTCCTAAAGGAGAGTATAATGAACTGAATTAAACAAGATAAGAACCTCGTAAGGTCTTCATACATTTCTCCACAAATTCTTATGAACTAAAAATCCTATCTGATATTGGGATATAGAAAATATTTAATGTATCAAACCTATTTATTTATATATTAGAATAATACATCATAAAAACACCTAAATATGATAAGTAAAAGGTCATTGATTAGGAGCAATAGTTACCCAAATCATAAAAAGATGAACTAAAATATATTTTGGAGAAGAAGTTTGTCAAGAGAACCAAAGGTAAGGATTAATTTAAATATCTATTCAATTGGAAGAATAATCCACTTTAATATTCTTTCTTGCTTGACTCCATAAAAAATACTTTAGTATTATACTACCATTAAAGACCTCATGAGCAGAAGCTCATGAATGCTATTGTACTCAAGCAACCTAATGCAGAAGCATTAGAATTTAGTTTTTTTTATAAATTTTTTGTCTTTAATAATTTTAGGAGGTCATAAATTATATATTTAAATCTTTTATAGTTTTTACTTTTTTTTAGTCTTGCTAGCTTGTTTTAAGTTTTCCCAAAAAAACTAGAAATTTGAATTTTTAAATTTGTTTCGAGCGTTTTAGAATATTTATCTTATTATAAGGTTTTTTATAGTAATTATTATTCATGTGTGGGTTATTTAATATGTTATAAAATATTTTTGAATATTCCTAATGACATAACTCATTAATAACCATGCAATACTCAATTGAGGTTAATGTTTGTGTTGAGTTAGTTAGTTTCAGAGTTTGGAACACAAGATAGAGAAATAAGGGAGATAGGATTATGTGAATAAGACAATAAGAGTGATTTAAAAAAATTAAATATATAATAATAACTCCAATATTCTATAGAAAATAAAGATAAAATTTTGTAAATAGGGTATTGGTTGGACTGTGTAATACATTCCAACAAAAAAATGAATGGATGTATTTTTGAGTAACATGAATCAATGTCAATATTATAATACATGTAATTGAGGGTATTTTTAATTTTATAATCACATTAATTTTTTTTAATAGTGTTTTATTACATAGTAGAGCTAAAGATATAATACAAACTTATTACATAAAAAAAGGGATATATTAGATAAGAAAAGCCTTCTTTTATCACTTTAAGATGGATTCAATTCAAATTTAAAGTGACAGAGTAAGATATACATTTTTATATACTTCTCCAATAAAAAATATTTCATAATATGTATTTAATTTTAAATTTTTCTTGAATTAGTTCTCTCATCTTGTACATAGGTAGAATACCCTAAACTAGGGTTTTGAAACACAAAAATCCTTGTAACTCAAAAAAAAACTAATAAAATTTATTTAAAATTGTTATTTAAGTGTTTTAATATGTATTAAAATTTTTTAAAGTGATTTTAATAAGTTTAAACACCTGTTGAAAGAGTTATTGAAGATTCTTAGATGACAAGCCTAATTATAAGGCCTAGAAACCATGTTTTTACATTTTATTGCATTTCAAAATTTAAACAAAGCTATAAATCATGATGGTGAATTGAGATAACATAAAATTAATGTGTAATATAAATTTTAGTATAAATACTACTTGTTTTATCATAATTTTATATCAATAAGGTTGCAAGTCTATTTTTCTTTAACTCTTACATGATGTGCAAGAAATACGTAGAAAGAATTGCACAAGGGAAAGAAGTCAAAAAAATTTAAATATAATCACTATTTAATTCCATGGATATGATATATTTTTATAAGTTAATCAATAGGGAATTAAAAATATTTGCGGATGTTTTTATATTCACATTGAGTCACCATATTTTGATGTCCCCATGAGTATGTTGGTGAATGCTAAGGGATAATAGGAAGAAATCAATGATAAATAATATGGTTAAGTAAAGGTGGTGGATGTTAGGATTATGAAAATACAAGTTTTAAGTTTATTTTTTAAATTTTTTATTGGAAATAAATAATATAAAACTATTGGTAGACATAACTCAGGAGGTCATGCAAAATGAAATGAAGATGGGTCAATAATCTCTACAAAAAATTAAGAATGAAGTGAAAAGGGTGGTGAAAATAATTTAATAAGAGCACCCAAAATTTTATGAGGGTATATATGTTATTTTTAGATTGAAACTATAAAAATTGGGCATTGAAATTTAATACTTTTTCCATGCAACTAAAGCATCAGCTCAAACCTATAAAGACAAAATACTTTAAGGAAAATAGGTCAAGAGTAAAAATAATAGTAAAAAAAACATTCAAATGCAATGACCAAGGGTATATACTAACTATAGTTAAAGTTAAATGAGGATACAAATATATTTTAAAATATTCATATGTATAAGATTATGTGGAGGATATATTAAAAATAGAATTTGTAAATCATGGAGATAGTATGAAGTGCATTCATGAGGCAAAGGATCAACTATAAATAATAAAGAATATTTAAAAATCCCAAAATTTAGATATATACAGATTAAAAAAATCACATGAAATTGAATGGATCATTTACAAATATTCTATAAAAATTATTAGGAGATGAAGATACCCTGAGTAAAACATACGAATAAAAATAAAAATTAATAAAACCCATATTATCAACATACAAAAAAAGTCCACATAATAAATATAGTTTTGAAAATATTAAAATATGAAGTGAAATAATTAGTTTCATAAATTAATAAGTATGCATTATTGGGATCAAAATGAAAATGATTTAAATGATAAATTGCCCAAATTATTAGTCACACAATGAAGGTGAGACAACCAAAACAAAGCCAATTAAAATCCTATATGAGGATATAGAAGTGTAATGTTGGGAAATATTGAACCTACAATATTTATTAAGTAAACAATTTTTTTTATCCCAACATCATGCATAACTGAGACATGACGATTAATATTGGGTACTTATAATGTCCATCTAAATAGGTCATGCACACATAAGGAATAAAACTAAAAATGCACCATTATGCACAATTATTGGGTTAAAACAAACACACATTGTATGTAATAAAGACACTTATGAAGGAAATTGATTGAAGGATAAGTTTACATGTTGAACTCATCCATGAAAAAAGGATTTAGATTGTACTATATTAATATAGGATGAAAAATAATGTTCCCTCATGGAAAAAGAACATGAAAATGCATAAATATGTAGATAAATATAGAATTAAATGTTATTAGAAGAATATATATTTTTAAATAAAATTAGTGAAAATGATGAGTTTTAAAAAACTAGTAGGGTTCCAAGGAAGTCTAGGAGAATATACAAATATGGTCATTCACTACTCATTAAATATATCATATACATTTGGTGCTTTAGATTTTTCAAGAAATATTTATTAAGAATAATAGTTGATATGGGGTTTAAATTATGAGGATCTATAATATTTTTGTTCATATGTAAGTATTGATCTTTCATGGTGATCATTTAGACTATATAATTCATAATTTATAATCAATGCAAACTGAGATAAATACAAATATGGATTATCTTTATGTGATAAGTCTATTTATCTTGTTATTTGGTTAATTTATTTTATTTATGGTATAATTTTATATGTGTGAATAGGTATTAATGATTAATTCTCATAATGTGGGATATCAATGTTTTATTATTTTACATTAGGTGAGCACTTAAGTTTTAAATATTAAGTGATATTTTGGTGCTATAAGTGGAAGTGTCATATTAATTTCTATGCAATATTAGGTCTATATATCTTAAGAAATCATAATATTTTGGTTTTATTCCTAGTAACATGTTTGAGTGAATTAAGGAGATTGTATTGTGGATGGATAGACACATGTATATAGAGCATTTGGACCCTTGTTTTGAGGAAAATTTTGTATAGTTAGTAAAGGATATGTAATAAGTAAGGATTTGAATATAAATAAGGTCCTACAAGAGTATATCTATATTAATTTTTATAAAATATAAATTTGTGAGTTGTTAAAGCACGTACACATATTGCTAATAATGTATGTAGTTTAGAGAAGTAAAAAAGTTAACATAAATCATTGTGTGATTTATAATGTTTTAAATAATTAGATGATTAAGGGATAGATTTTACATATTGTGGGTAATCATGTTCAATATATACTTATATTTTTTTTGGTTTGGATTTATTTGTGGTAAGAGGAGGATGCTTTTTCTAAGTGTGGGATCTTAAATGATATTTTGTTGCACAAACCCTAATATGGATAAAAATACTCACGTTTAACTATAAAATTATGAATATGAGGATAATATGATAAAAATACTCATTATTAGGGCTAGATATATTATGAATAAGAGAAGAGTGGAAGTTCCACAAAGTTTGATGAAAAGGTAGATTCTAGTGAGATGGAATCTCCTAGAAAATAATTAGGAAGGGCATGATAATATAATATAAGTATGGAAAAGGTAATAGCTACTAGTTATACCTATAATAATGGATTACCTAGTGAATAAAATGATATTAGACCCAATATGAAGTGCGGAGGTCATGTGATTTGTTCACTTAAAGGTGAAAAAATACTTCAAGTTTGGTGATGTCCACATGGAGGTTTATCTATTTATGTAATATCCATGGGAATAATATTGATGTATATAAAAATATGATGTTTATATGGTTTTGTCATGCATATATGGTGAAGGAAAATCTATATATGATTCACTAGACACCAAAATCCACACATGTTGGATTTATAGGAAAAATTGATCAACAAATGTTTGAATTAAAAAGTTTTAATATATAAAGTAGTGAGAACATAGTGTTTGAAAAAAAATCAATTTTATGTTAGATAAAATGATATTTCATATAGGGAAATAAATCACACAAGATAATGTAATAATAAATGTTACATTATTGAAATATGGGATGATGTGCAAGGTCTATTTTTTGGGGTAAGTATTCCAATACTAAACCATAGTTTCACATTAGGGAGGTAGAGCATATGGAATAATTATATTGAATAGAAGTATAAATTGGGAGGAAACTAGTGGATTATATGAGTTATCAAATAATGAAGTAATGCTCAACAATAACATCAAGTAGTAACTCATTTTACAATTATTTATGAAATGTTGATGATGTTACTAGAAAATATAGAAATTGAGTATGCCATAGATCATGTTAATAAATTTGAGATCACATGAGAAATAAAAACTATAAAATATACTATAAATATAATAAAAAAAAAATCACAAACATTACTATATCATTCACACACCTAGTATCACAAGTGTAACCCAAATCAAAAGGTGATCAATTTTTATGAGCTGAAGAAAGAATTTCTATGAGAATTTAATTATTCTATATTTTGTAAAATAATAATATTTGTAATGAAAGATATAAACAATGATTAAATTAAAAGTGTATGAGTGTATGATTCAATATTTAATAGATTATTGTCATATCAATCTTATGTGATCCACTTATTTTAGCATATGTCATTTTTTGTGTGGATTATTTTCAACATTTAGACGGAAATTGGAAATGAATAATTCTATTTAGGCACATGAAGCACTAAGTGTATTTATTCAATTTTAAGTGTATGTGACTTTTGATTCCATTATAATACCATTATTTTAATAATATATTTTAGATATGGTGACCTAATTTCAGACTTTTTAATCAAGGTAAACTTAAGAAGTTATAAAAATATCCTAGTGTATGACTTGTGACATGGATACGCATAGACTAACAAAAATTGTGGCAATAATAAGTTTAATATAGACAAATTATAGTGTCAATTCAATAAGTGGGATTAAAAATGAACAATTTTACATTTTTACAACTCTAAAAGCATATTAGTGTCACTTTTTACTACAATATCTATGAATATAATACACATGACATATAAAATTTTAGAATTGTAGATGAGATTTGAAGGTGAGAAAGTGGGTATATGTTAATATATTATCATGCCAAAACCAAAATATCCTAGTGGATATAAATTTTATGGAGGTTATATATAAATTCAAGGAGGAATGTTTAAACAAAACCAAGCTAGACATCATTACAAAAATAAAGGTGATAAAAGTAAATAGAAACAAAGATAGGTTATAATAGAGGTGGGAGATATTTTGTGTGCATACAAGAAGGTAGAGGCATGGGATGTGGTTATATAACTTGTTTCAAATGTGTAGAGGACCATTATTAAATGTATTTTACCATTTATATAGCTTATGGGCATAATGTAGGGGACAAAAATATGATATATCATGTTGGAGAATGTGAGAATATCATACAAAAAATATATAACATAAAAGGCTACATGTATATTCATAGTTGTCAGAAAACACTTGGTGAAAAATAACACAAATGCATGAGATTTTGGAGTCCCAAAGGTAAAAACTACTAGGATAACTGGTATGGAAACTTTTCACATCCTCAAAAATCCAAACTCAAAATTTTATAATAAACAAGGACATGTGAGAAATTTTACCACAAGGGATTTACTTTATAAGGTAAAATTCATTCCAACATTTAAACAATATATGTTATATTCACATCGATTATAATTGAGTTAAATATGAACCTATTTTTTTCCATCATGATCATAGATCATATAAAAATTTATAAAAATAAAATTTACAATCAATATAATAGATTACATAATCCATAATTCCACCAATGGAAATTAATCATTAGAGACATGATGATTTACTCATTATCTTTTATTTAGGAGGATTAATATTAGATAAGTAGTTATAGGCAGTAACACCTTTGTTGCTCCATAAAAAAAAATCCATGTCACCTTATCAATGGTACATGTCTTCTCCCATGCACACTTCAAGAATTATCGTATAATATCAATACAAAACAATAAGGTATTGTGATCGCAAATGACACTATTAAGAAACACATATTCATGTAATTCCCAAATTTCCTTTTCTTATAAAATTTTTAAGGTTAAGATCTATAATTTAATCAATGTATGCTCTACTATAGAGAAATGCAATAAATAATATTATTCTTTAACCATTTATTTAATTTCAGAAAGGACCCCATCATAGTTACCCAACATCAAATAAAAACCTTAGATCATGAACAACAATTAGATAATTAACATTTAAGTATATTTGGATATCATACAAATTAGGGTTTTATATTTTACTCCTGGGTAAGTGCATTGAATTGGGGGGCCAAAAGGGGGTCTTAAGTGGATATGTTTTACCTCAAAAATAATAAATATAGATTATTTGAGACACCTAAACTCAAAATTTTGAAGATGTCATTGGAACATTAATTGTAGAATTTTGAGTCTAGTTTATAAAATACTATTCTTTTTATGAAATAATAAATTATAAGTAGGTCAAACATCATAAATTCAAAGAGGTAGTACTATTTTTTTAAAACTAGAGTAGATAGATTTTCATGCATCCCATTATTTTTTGTGCATCGTTTAGTTTTTTTTCAAACCTTTGGTGGAATATTAGATAAGATCATCTAGTTCGCAACCTAATTTTTTTAAAATTAATTAATGAATATTTATTTTTTACTAATTTTAGAAGTCAATAGACCCTGATCTATGATCTGTAACGTATAGATGACCATGTGGCCCCCTTAACTACCTCAAAAATGATCTAAAATTAGATATTTTTTGAATGTACAAAATTAGGTATAGTTTATAGCCATATTTTTTGGGTTTTAATCAATGAATCAAAAGATATGTAAATAAATATGAAAATGTATAGTTTTAGTATATAGCTCTATAAAAAGACATACTTAGAAATACATATATATAACAATAGTAAAGTAATAAAAATGTTAAAAAAATTATATATTTAAAAAGAGGAGAGTGTAACCAATGTTGTAGTCATATTTCAAATAAATTTTTTGATAAATTTCATAGTGTTTAGCATAGCTAAATTTGATTTTTTTGTTTTTATTCAAAAACACACATTCTAATGTGTGGTTTTAGGTCCTTGCCTTATGCTAAGGAAATTAAGACATTCCAAATCCTTGAGGCATGTGTTTTAAATGTAAAATAATAGAAACACATACACAAAATTACCATGTACACAAAATATTTTAGTATTAGTTATTAAAATTGTGTATGCATTTTTAGTCTTTAAAATTGTGTATGCATAATTATTTTTATAATAACATGTATGTAGAATAGTTTAATATTAAATTGGCATGCATAATATATAAATAAAATATAACATGTACATATAAATAGGGACATATATTTTATTATAATTTAATTTAAATTTTATTTATATACTTTTAGGATGTTTGAGAGTTGTTTCAAACCTCTAGGAGCTATAGTGTAAATTATAGGTTTTGGAGGATCCTATCATATTTTAGACTTAATAAATGCTAGGGTTTTAGTATTTTATATTTAGCCATATTTCAATTTTCAATATTTCAAGGAAATGTCATCAGAGGTATGAAGGGTACATAAAGGGATGTAGATATCATAGAATAATATGAGAATATCTCTCATAAAGTGCCACAAGTCAATCCCATCCCATTCCATTTACACCCCTTAAGGCATAAATACTATTTGAAAGGCATCAACAAGATATTAATGCATATAGGAAACATCTAATGCATAAATTCATACACAACATGAATAGGGTACATTTATAATAGTAATCCCACAAAGAAAACACATTTATTTTGAACCTACTTCTAACTATAGACTGTGATTTTAGGTATAATTAGCACTAATGTCATCACAAGTTAAGCTAATTAGTCAATTGGGGTAATAATTGATGTGATTTGGGATAAATTGTGACCTATGAAAATAATTATTACTTTGAAATATGTTAGTTAGGGATAAATTGTTTGATTTAGGTTGTAAGGTTTATCATTTAGGGATTAGGGTTTACAGTTTAGAGTATAGTGTATAAGGTTTAGCTTTTAGGGTATAAGATACAATCATGAAGGTGATTGGGGAAAATTTGAGCTTGCTGAACCTAATTTTTACTTGAGAATGTGATTTTAGGCTCAATTAGCCCTAATGCCATCATAAATTGAACCAATTAGTCAATTGGGGTAACTAGTGATGTAATTTAGGCCAAATTGAGTCCCATAAACCTAAATTTTACCCTAAAGGATGTTAAATCTAGGATAAATCAATTGGTTTAGGGTTTGGAGTTTATGATTTAGGGTTCAAAATTTAGGGATTAGGGTTTAGGGTTAGGTTATAGCATTTAGGGCATATGGTCTAATTTCAAAGGCAATTAGGGACAATTTAATCTTATTCAACCTATTCGTGACTATATAATATTATTTTGGGCTCTATTATCCCCCCATATCACCACAAATTGAGATAATTAATCAATTGGGGTATTTAGTGATGTGATTTTGGCCATATTGAGCCTTATGAACTTATTTATTTGCATACATGATGTTTATTAGGGATTTAAAAATTGGCTTAGGATTTAAAGAGTTTAAGATTTGGGGTTCAAGGTTTAGGTATTAGTGTTTAAGGTATATGGTTTAGGGTTTAGGGTATAGGGTCTAATCATGAAGGCAATTAATGCTAATTTGAGTTTTTTAAACCTACTAAAATGTGATTTTAGGCATAATTAGCTCCAATGTCATCATAGGTTGAGCCAGTTAGTCAATTAGGGTAATAAGTGATTTGATTTGGGTTAAATTAAGACTTATGAAAATAATTTTCACTCTAAATGATTATGTTATTGAGGTTAAAGGGGGTATTTTTTTATCTAGGGTCCCTAAACCCTAAGAGAATTTTAAATAAAAGAGAACCATAGGTCTACCAAAGACCAAGAGAAATCCCAAGAGAAAACATGGCTTCAAACATCCAAAACATAGCCTAGATACAACTTAAGACAAACAAAAATACAATAGAAGAAGAAATTGGATCCTAATCCATGTCTATATTACATGAGACATCTTCCCAGTATATTTTCATCATTTTGAGATTAAAATTAATTTGAAACAAAAATCTTTGTCTATATCTTTCTAGCACCCACTACATTAGACTAATTTTCCTTTCCATTTTATAGCAATCTTTATGTCTAATAAATATCCTAGGTGAGCTCTAAGGTTCTAAACATTATGAATTCCCTCATTCATGGTTGACTTGTTATAATTTATTAGGAATTTGATATTATTTTTGAGATTCTCATTCTCATTTTCTAACATATTTACCCTAAATTAGAGATTGTAACTATTGATTATCCTCCGTAACAACATTGATTTGGTTCAGTCTATCATTCTCCTATTATAAAAAATTAACCCTCCATTTAAGGTCCATTAGTTCCCTTATGAACCAACACATGATGGAATTTTATAGGTCTAATTCATCAATAATCTTGTTTACATTTTCTTTGCCTTTTAAATAAATAACAAGATTGTTAAAATTTTCATTAAGTTCTTATTTATTCTTACCATAAGAAGGCTTATCTTTGTCCTTAGAGTCATCTCTAGTCTTTCTTTTTCTAGCTTCAATGGGATTCAACTAGATCTTATTGTTGATAATCATCTCTAGGATGTACCCTATCATCTTCAACTAAAATGGAGTCACCCATAGATCAACCTATTTTACCCTTCTTTCCTAAGATGATAACTAGGACATTGAGAGTCTTGAACACACTCCTCAATTTTTTTTGATATTATCTTGCATCTTAGTGGGTTTAAACTCTACAAATTTAGTATATTTAAAAGCTAGGCTCTTGGAAGATTTGACCTTTGTATTCTTTCTAGTACTCCTAGGGTACTTAATCCAAACCTTCTTAATACTCCTAACATCCATTAATTTATCCTCAAGAATTTTATTATGAGGATGAGAGATATACAAATTAATCTAATTCATGGCCTTTAAGTACGTATGGATTATAAAAATCACCCCTCCATGTTTGGAAACTAGGTATTTTCCATTTTTATACTTTAACTAAAGACTTCAACTAATTAAAGGATGTAGAAAGGGATGTTAAAAGGGATAACCTGCATAAAACAATTTAGGAAAATGAACATAGACCATTTGATAATGTTAAACCTACCTTTTAGTGTGACATTTACATCAGATGAAAATTAACCTCTCTATATATCTTGGGTAGTGATTTGTAGTTGAATTCATTATGTAATGTTTTCAAAGTTTCCCCTTGCTTCAAAAATATCTCCTTATCTCTTTTATAGTCTATGGAATATTTGAATATTTATGCTTCCTCAATTTTAAAATATATTACATGTGTAATTACCTCTTATTTTATTTCTAATGTATCTCCATTAATGATAATATTTTTATCTTCCCAACCATTATAAAAAAGAGTCGATATATATCTATCATGTCCTATTTTTTCCATGAGCCCTATAAATATCCAAACTTGCAATGCCTCCCAGATTATCTCATTATTATTGAATTCTTGTGGAAATTAAAGTTTAATTATATTTAGTAATCCCATTGTGATCAAGAAAAATCCTAAATAAGGTGAATTATTCTTTCCCAAATCTAAAATATAGAATCACCAACAAACCCTAGGGATATCTTTTTTCTACCTTTGGTTTTGGAGTAGATTAATAGAAGAAAATTTGAGTCTAAAAGATTCTCAAGAAGCCTAAAAAGGATAATCAAACAATTATAATGAAACAACTATAATTAAGACTAAGGTCCCAATAACTCCTCCCACTAGACTTGAGAGAATCCCCAATTTCTTCAAATATTATGTCCATTCGATAAACCTTAACTCTTTATCCTTTGGACAAAGTCCCTAGGAATCTCTTTAGAATCCATCCAAGTAGACTAAACTAATGAGGCCATACCCTTATTGGTAAATCAATCCACTATCATGTTTCCTTAATGATATATGTGTTTATTTAGTACCTAATACACAGAGTCTAGAATGGATATTTCTTCCTTTATCACTTGCTTTATATACCATCTAGTGACATTTTTCATTGATAGATAATTCAATATATTAAAATAATCTCCCTCTATTATGATATTTTTCACTCCCAGTAGTTGCACCAATTTAAGTCCCTAAAGAGTTGTAAGGGATTTAACTTGGTGATTAGAATTAACACCTATATCTCCAAAAAATGTTTCCACCAAGTTTCCCTAATGATCTATTAGGATACCACCTCTTAAAATTGGGCCTAGATTCCCTTCAAAGCTCCATAAAATTTGAGGTTTATCCAATCCAAAGGAGGGGGTTTATATTTATTTATTTTTAATCTCATATTTAAGATCAAACTTACCCATCCCAAAAGTATTAATTTGCTAGTTAAGACCGTTCAAACGGAAGGAGGACTTTACCTTTTCTATTAGACTAAATGTTGTAGTTATATAGGATGTTTTCAAATATCCTTTTAGATATCACTTTGTTGTTACATTTATTCTCTCGTAAGATCATATTATTTCACTCTCCCCAAATGCCCCAAATGATATGAGGCAAAGAGAGTTTCCATAATTTATTGAGAAGATAATTATAAAAGAGCACTCTTATGACTACCATACTTCTATAAAGGAACCTACCTACACCAAAAACACATTAAATTTAAGAATAATATAACTCCAAATTTCCTATGAGTAAGAGTAGTCCACAATCAAATGGAAGAAATATTCATTATTCTTTTCAAAAAGGACACATCTATTACTTAAAACACATCCTCTTTTTATTAAATTGTCCATGGTAAGTATTATATTTTATAATAAAACCCAAAGGAAGAAATTATTTTTGGGGATCAACCATTTATCCCATAAAATCTCCCAATTTTACATGCCATCAGGATTTTATTCCAATAGAGCGTACCCTAATTTTAATTGATAATGACCATCGAAAGACTCCTTACATAGAAGTTGATCCTCTCTATTACTAAAAGGTATATGAACACTTATCAATAAAATTTTGAAATTAGATAACCTCAAAGTATCCTCATGATCAATGTTATATAAACTAAATATTTTCTAGAATTTGGTACCTTCTACCATTTACCAGTAATCTTGAAGTTTATGACCATACTTATTCTGAATACCCTCTTGTAAATGCTACCAGGTCTTAGTTTGACTAAGAGTATGATTAACTACCCAAGATTATTTCTAAATATCAACCTTAGACTATTTATAATCTACCATTTAGAACCATTTTAAATTAAATCCTTATTAGAAATCAAAAAATTATAGAATTGAGTGTCATAGACAAATTGATCTTCTACAAAAATGCACATTAGGTCATGACATTGTAAGTAATTTAAAGATAGAATTTTAGCCTATAAGTTATTTTTATTAATAAACATCTAAAAAAACTTTAAAATAAGTATTTTTTTCATCATCTACAAGTTCCTTAGACCACGACCATCATACTTCTTGAGCACAAACTCTGTTATAGGTAACAAGATGAAATCTATTTCTCTCTTCAGTACCAGACCATAGAAAATTACATTGAATCTTTATTGGCTTATCCTATATGTACTTGGGCATACTAAAAAATAAGTAAGTTATACAATAAGGATTTGAAACATACTTTTAATAAGCAAAACTATGCCTACTTGAGATAGAATCTTACCTTTATAACTTGTAATATTTCTTTGAAATATAACAATAAATAGATTCCACACTGATATTGAGTGATGATTACTAAAACGAGGCATGATAAGATAGGAGGAAGGTAAAACTTTGAATTGGCATCATAATAAAAGAGATATTATAGTTTTTCTAGCAACTAGAGTATTAAAAAAAAATTTATCAAACTTAATTTTATGATTAGAGGCATGTTCATACATAACCAAAAAAAATTTAATAACTCTAACTTTTTGAATAAAAGCCTTAGCTAAAAGAATGGTGTCATTTATGAATTGATGATGAGAGATAGGCTCCATGAAGTAGGCTGGTCTAAAACCATTTAAGTCAGAAGAGACAATAGCTTTGGAAATGAGTCTTATCCATATCAAACTTTAAAATCATTGTGGTACTTTCAATGTTGTCCAAAGAATGTATATATTCATGCACCATATTTATGCCATATTAAATTTGTCTACTAGGGACAAATATGACTTATTGAGATTGAATAAATTTTTCCATAATTGATTGTATCCTTAACAAAATAAAATTATTGATGATTTTATAAGTGGAATTACATAAATTTATGGAATGAAAATCATAAAAAATCACAACCCATTCCTTCTTTGGGATTAGCACTACAAAGGTGTGGTTGTATTTTGTTAATAATTATCATGTAAAAAGAATTTAGTGAGATCTAAAACCACATCATCTGCTATGATGTTCTAAATTTTTTTGAAAAAATTAATTAAGAAACCATTTAGTCTAGGGGATTTTTTTGTATTAATCTTGGAAAGAACATATTTGAGATTTTCATTGGAGTTGGCTATTGTAAGTGATACATTGTCCTCCTGATTGACCAATTCATGGATCACATGTAAAAATTATTGCTCAAATCTAATGTTTTTTTTTAAATTAATATTTAAACATATTTTTGAAGAATTTGTCATTCTCTTGATTAATGTAGTTATAATCAAAAGTTAGATGTCCTTCACTATCGATGATTTCCTTGATATAATTTTTTTTAATTTAAAGTGGACATGAAAAATAGGTGTTTATATCTCCTTCCATGAGCCAAATATTTCTAGATTTTTATCTCCAAAGAGTTTATTCCATTGTTTATATTGTATGATATTAACATAATATTTATCTTTATTTTTTTCCTTTAAATATCATAGCCACTATTTTTAATCTCTTCTTTAATCTTTGAGATTTCAACTTTCAAAACTTTCTTTTGAAGAAGTACATTTCCAAAAGCATGATTGTTCCACTGTTTAATTTTTATTTTCACATTTTTTTTTAGCCTATATGAACATAGATAAACCATGACCACTAGGGGAAAACCATTCTATAATCCTATCATGAATGTCTAGATGAGAAAAAACATGTGTTCTACCCTAAAATAATATCTATTATCTTGAATAACTTGATCCTTAATTCTCAACTCAAGGGAATTATGATTTGAACCAATTTGAGGGAGGGCATTTAACATCAAATCCTTGAAATCTAACCAATCCAAGGAAAGAAATAATCTGTCCAACCTATATTGAATAAGATTGTTTCCCAATATCCTATTACTCCATGCTAATTTAGGACCTCTTAATTCCACATCAATCAATCCTATGTCAATAATGAGGGAAAATAAATCCTCCATGATTTTTGAAAATGATATATTCCATAATTTTTTATCCCGTAGATGTAAAGGAGAATTGGAGTCTCCATCCATGAACCACGTAAATCCATAAAATTATTCTTTAAAATTATAATATCTTTCCAAAGTTTTCTTTGAGCTAAAATCAAATTTGATATATAGATATTGGAGAATATCCATTATTTATTGTCTATCATATATGTGAAAAGAACTATAACATGATGTTGATATTTGAGGATAGGTTCCCTCATCAAGAATTTAGTATCTTAACAAGTAATCAGACCTATAAAATCTCCTAAAACACTTAAATAAATAGAGCCTACTTCACTCCAATAAGCATTTTTATGATTCATAAAAAAAATTCCTCAATATTGGATTCTTGAATAGCTAATGTAATAGGTTTATGAGTCCTAAAATCCCTAAAAACTTTTTGTTTAGAGGAAATTTGCATTCCTCTAATGTTCCAAGATAAAAGTAACATGATTAACCAAGAGGTGATAAAATACCTCCTTTAAATGGGAGGGTTTTTTGAAGTCTTTCTACAATATCAACCTTTGTAATTATTTTGAAAATATATTTTTTAGAAGATTTTCCAATTTTGGGTGGCATCTTATACATAGGCCCTTTACTTCCCCTCTTGGTAATCACCGAATAGGTAAACTTTACATTGACACCATTCTTAGGTGTAGATGGTATCGACTAAGAATGTTTTACCTCCTCTTAATAATTTTTTAGATAAAATTATATAGGACAATTAATAAAATTAGACACATCCAAACCTTCTACATTGATCTTATTACTAACCTAAGGTTCTAACTCTTCAAGCTACTCAAGAAATTCAAACTAATTAGGGGACTAAGGAATAATCATCTCTTGAATATCTAAATATTTATTTTAAATATGGAAAATGATAAATTCTTCCTCTAGATCCACAATATGCCTTTAAATTTATTGGGATTAAATTTTGGAGTGAATGAATTTGAAGTGTTTAGATGACAATCCTTTACCAATGCAACATTATCTCCCAATTCTTATGTAGTCTTGAACTGGATTAAAGTCCTCATTTTTATTTATTATAACCAACCCATTTTTGTTAACCTATAATTTTTATGGATCCTTACAATAAACCATTCCTTTATCCTTTGAAGAATATTTATTTTTCATCAATTTGGAAGAATAGGAGCACACTTTTGAAGAATGTCCTAATTTATGGCACTTATCACCGAAGAGGGAAAATTTTTCAAATTCAATTTTTTAATTTATAATGCCAAAGTGGGTGTGAAGGAATATTTAATAAGGAAGATATAGATTCATAAAAGTTTTGACACATAATCTAGCATGGATCAATCTGGATCTAGCTTTGGTGGTAGAATCAAAATTTATCAATAGCCAAATGTTTTAACAATGATGATAAATAGATCTCCCCCATAGAATTCAATGTGTAGACTAGGAAGCTACACCCAAATTAACATTATATTTTATATTATTTATCTTAGGATCAAACCCATTATGGAATTTTTTATAAAGAGTCCTTATTTCCCAAAAAACCCAAGTCCCCCTACTAAAATATTAATATAGTCTTTTGGATTATTAAGCCTAATCATGAAAAAACCATTTACCATGGAAAAAATGTCCATGTGACCTTTAAGATTCCATTTTCATTTTTCCCATGTTCTAAAAGAGTCAATATTAGGTCTAGATCCCATAAAATTACCCACTAGTGTTTTTTCTATTCTGGATGAATCTCAAATTGTGAGAGAAGATGTGACTTGAATACGAATGTTTTTTCCATCTTTGATAGTCTTGAGAAGATCAAAATGCTAAATTTACTTCTTATCCATAGATCTAAGCAATTTTGAACTCCAAGATAACTTTCCTAGCAACTTTTTAGGGATTTTCTTATTTTATGTACTAGGGCCTCCTATAAATATTCCATCTATCTATTCTTGTTCCATTAGAATGGAATTAAATCTACTATCCCACATGATTCCCCTGTCTTGATCTCCATCACCTTTCTCCCATTCAGAATCTAGATTTGAAATTTTGATCTCCCACTCACTACCATCCTCATGATGTCCATTACCACTCACCATCATCCACATTTTTACTCTAAATGATGTTAATTGAGGATAGAACAATTTATTTAGAGTATATGATTTAGGGTCTAGTATTTAAGGTATAGGGTATAAGGTTTAGGTTTTAGGGTATAAGGTCCAATAATAAATGCAATTAGGGATAATTTTAGTTTTTTAAACCTAATTATGACTAAAATATGATTTCAAGCCTAATTATCCAAAATGTCATCACAAATTAAGATAATTAGTTAATTGGGGAAATTAGTGATGTAATTTGGGCTAAATTAAGCCTTATGAACTAAATTCTTACTCTAAAGGATGTTAATTTGGGCTAAATTCATTCGTTTAGGGTTTATGATTTAGGATATATTATTTAAGGTATAATGTTTAGGGTTTAGGGTATAGGGTCTGATTTATAAAGTATTTAGGGAAAATTTGAGCTTATTCAACCTATTTGTGACTACAAAATGTGATTTTGACCTCAATTAGCCCTAATGTCATCACACATTGAGCCAACTAATCAATTGGGTAAATTAGTAATGTAATATGGGCTAAATTTAGCCTTGTAAACTTCATTATTAGTTAAATGATGTTAATTATGGATAAAATGATTATTTCAAGGTTTAAAAAGTTTATAATTTTGGGCTTAGGTTTTAAGGTTTATGGTTTAGGGTATAGAGTCTAATACAAAGGTAATTTGGGTCAATTTTATCTCATTGAACCTATGTGTCACTATAGAATGTGATTTTAGGCACAATTAGCCCCAATATCATCATATGTTAATCCAATTAATCAATTAGGGAAATAAGTGATGTAATTTGGTCTAAATTTAGCCCTATGAATATAATAATTACTCTAAAGGATTTTAATTGGGGATGAATTAATTGATTTAGGTTTTAGGTTTTATTATTTAGGTTTTACAATTTATTCATTAGGGTATAAGGTTTATGTTTTAGGGTTAAATCATGAATGTCATTTTGGGCTCAATTAGCCCCTATGTCATCATACATTGAGCTAATTAGTCAATTAGGTCAATACATGATGTGATTTGGGTTAACTTGAGCATTGTAAACCTAATTCTTACTCTAAAGGATGTTAACTTGGGTTAAATTGATTGGTTTAGGGTTTATTATTTAGGGTTTAAAGTTTAGGGCATGGGTTTAAGGTTTAGGGTTTAGGGCCTAGGGTAAAGGGTCCAATCATAATGGAAAGAGTTTTTGAATTAGATATTAATTGATAGGGATTAATGATTAACCAAGAATAACTGACAAAGTAAAAAAAAATCTTAATTTTATTAGAATTTAAAATAAATATCCATGATCCATGGAATGAAAGAAGTGAGGTGTGTATTTTCTCTATGATCATAAAACTATAAATCATGTTGTGTATAATTTTTGTCATTAGATGGTTCTTTAATACATTAGGGGATCACCAATGAATTTCTCCCAGAGTGTATGTATTAAGGAGTTCATAGGTAATGGGGTGGGATCAACTTGTGGTACTTTGTGAAAGATGCTCTCATAATATTATATCATACCTACATCCATTCATTAAACCTTAATACCACCAATGATGTCTCCTTGAAATATTGAAATCTTGAAATATGGCTAAGTTTGAAACCCTAAAATTTTACTATGTCAAAAATATGATAGGATACTCCAAAACCTAGTATTTGTATTATAATTCTTAGAGGTCCAAAACCACTATCAAACATCTTGAATGTATATAAATAAAATACAACTTAAAGTATAATTTTAAATTTAGATATGGACATATAACTATATGTCCATATCTAAATGTAAACTTATACTTAAATGTTTATTTTATTTATATATTATCCATGTCAATGTAATAATAAACTATATTATGTATGCACTTTTATAACAATAATAATATGTACATGGTTCTAAGGACTAAAATTGTGTACATGGTTTTAAATACTACAATTACATACATGGTCCTGGCTTGGTAATTTATGAGCCGATGTGTTAAAACTACATACACACTTTTTAAAATAGAGTGCATGAAAATGTGTCTAATTTTTGGCCCCCCATATCCATACACTTACCCTCATTATACACATCAATTTATGTGTTTAAAAACACTTTAAAAAAAATTATATTAACCATACAATATGATCACTATTGACTCTTATGCATTCCTATAATGATAAATTTTTTCCTAAGGGTATATTAGCCTTATATTGAAATATGGATTAAGGCTACTTGATTTCCTAAAGTTATTGACTTTTGAGAAAATTAAATCAAGAGTAGGTAAATCAATCCCAAATTTTAGAAAAATGAAGTGAACTCTTTTTAACACATATATGCAACAATATTACTCAAGGATAGGTTCAATTCAATTTCCATAAATAATAAAGTCCCAAGATGAAGGGTTGTATCAAATTAACTAATTACCATGGTACTTAAATATTAATAAATACAAATTTAGGAAATATGCTAAACTCATTATTACATTCAAAGACTCAACAAAGTAAAATATAAAACCTATTAATTTTTATCATAATAATAATAAGATACCATAGTTTTTATATTTTTCACACACTAGTAATGCAATACGAATCTATTTATAAATTTCACGATACTGAAAGGAGAAAATAATCCTTCGTATAAATTAATAAGAATCTCAAATAAGGTCATCTTGAATACACAAAAAGATTTAGGACTAAATAGTACTCATATATGTATTTTCTTAGCATAATGGATTTTGAGTTATTCAATCTTATTCAAGGAAGTCATTACTTTTCAAGCCAACCTATAGGTGAAAGGAAAATAACTCTTTAAAACCACACATGAAAAATCAACAATTAGTATTAAACAATCTTAAATTAATATAATACATAAAATGAATCATTTATGAAGTTCTAATTTAAACCATGATACAATCAAGTGACCAATACTCAAACAAATAATGGTTATAATCATTCCAACATAAAATGAATCTTGGGTTACTTCAAACTTGTAACTAAGTCAAACTATTGCAACTATGCCATTTAGAAGGGAAAAAAAATTCTTAGAAGCACATAATTCAAGGTTTTCAAAATTTCTATCCTATACTAAAAAAACATTACAAGATTTAAATAATCAAGGAAAATAATCATAGAAATAAATATCCAAAAAGCATAATAGAACTAGGGTTTTTACCCTAATTTCTAATACTTGAAATAATTCTCATATATATATATATATATATATATATATATATATATATATTGTAAAGGCTAACATTGTTATTAATCATATTAATCATATAATGGTACCCAAATATTTAGAACATATGATTAAATTATTGGCCTAAATTTTTAGACTTGAATTCTTTTGAATAATATGATTAATACACATATTTTAAAACATTTAATTTTCCAAAGACTAAAATACTATACGAAACTTAAAAAATCAATAAAAAAATCATCACAATCTACTGAAGGTCCAAATATTATTTTATATGACATACTAGTCTTTTACACTTAAAAGCCTTTAGTTCATGACCTTCCTATTGCCAAAAGTCTCACACTTTTCATTTCACTGTGATAAATTAATTATTGTATAGTCTGACCCTAATATTTTTATGGCATGGATCACTTGTAGATTACATTCTATGTAAAACTTGATTTTTATCCTACCTAAACAATTTCAAATCCAAAATAAATTTTTACCCTACATGACATGAGTGTCTAAATTAGGACACTAACATTGATGTTAGTGTCCCTACCTTCCAAATGATTAAATTTAAAATATTTTGACATGTATGGGTTAAAATATTTGTTTTCCTTACCTATTACATGAGATTATTTCAAAAGGTGTGGTATAAATACAAATCAAATTTCATTCTCTATGTATCTATAAAATCTAATAAATATCTAACAAGTACCTCTCAAAATCATAATAAACTAAAGAAAATAATTTTGACAACTGACCAATATTTCCCTATTCTTCCCTATTTATAAATCAATCATAGGATAACTCTTCTTATAGGATTGAAGAATTCAAAGATCAGCCCTTGAGTAACATTTGTCAAGTTACAACATATTTCCCTAGATGCACTCACATATAGCATATTACATAATCACACACAAACCCAAATATGGGGGATAAATACATCAGTTTAAGACCTCTTCAAATTTTATGGATATGTAAGTATCTCTCATTAATTTATGGTTATTTTAGGTTATCTCAACTTCACTTGAGCCTATTGTGATCAGCACGCCCCATTTTAAAATTTTCAAATGAAGACCCTCTTTGAGCTTAAATTCCATGTTAAAGTCTTGTTGTGAAATTAATTAGTCAAAGTCTAAGCTATAATTCATTGTAATAAGTCTAAGTTTTTTATTTAGAGTGAGTTCTTGATTTGATTCTAAAATAACTAAGTTTTCCCATAATTACTCTAGTAATTAAACTAATACATGAGTCTAAAGGCTGAAATGAACAAGTTTATTAAAGTTATTTTATGCATTTATTTTATATTTGAGTGCTTTGACATTCATCAAATTCATATTTTAGCTTTAAAAAATAACTAAGATAACTTTATTTTTTCCTAAGGTGTTTTTTATTCTTATCAGTATTATTATAGAGTTAAAAAGCAACCTTGCCATGCTTACTTGATATAGATTAGAAATATCTCATATAGTATGAATGAATTCTCATACTTATTCATTTTTCTAATATTTCTTAGCATAAATGATTACCACATGTATCTTGTTCACCTAGATAAAATATCAAAGAGAGGCTAGGTCCTTGTAGTTTAAATTCTAATGACCAGGTCCTATAGTTTAAATTCTAGTAGTTAGGTCCTAAGTTATGAGATTATTCCATGTGTCATCACCCAACTTCCTCATGAAGTATTTTTTAAATGCCCGAGTCTTTTGATTCTATAAGTATCTAGTTTCATAGGATTTAGATGTGTGTCCTCATCTCACTTATCCAAGGCTTATGAGGTAATGGTTCTAGGTCTTTTTCACTTGAGCATTTGAGTTACTGGGATTATGTCATGAGTCCTCATCCCTATTACTCACTTTTAGAAACTTAAATGGATAAGACAAGTACTCTACAAGAATATAAATTAACAAGATCATTCCACGTGTCTCTATATCATTCCTCCATATAAAAATTAGTGAAGCATCTGATTCTTAAGAATTTGGATAAGTGATATTATGCCACATGGCATGATCCCACTCATCCAAAAATAATAGGAGCTAGACCACATAGACAATCCATACAAGTGAGGGTCATCCACATGACAACGTTATACTCATCCATAGATTGCAAGAAAAGTAACATATTCAAAGATAAGTTCTCATCTAGATAAGTGAGGGCCATCCATGTGATAACATCTTATTAAATCATGACTTGTAGATAGAACAAAACACAATAGAGAACTTGTGAGCCCCCAAGTTAATAATATTGTTCCATGTGTTTACATCCCATTTATCTATGGATAAAGTCTCAAGGTTCATGATCTAAATCTTAGTGACTAAGTATATGATAAATATTAGTCCATGTGTTTATATCTCACTAAGTTATGATTGAAAGGACAATGACACATCAAAAACATTCAATTCCAGTGGAAGAATGAGGACAAGACAAGTGTCACATTATTATTAAATAAGATGTGGGATAAAATATATTCAATACATGAAGGTGGGCCCCTAACTTATTAAATCAATACATTTGTTATTTTTTAATTGACTGAGTATTTAAACACATTAGAAGATTATATATGGCATATCCCTTAGTCATTCATAGTTCCATAGAGCAAAAAGAGGCATGTGCTCCCCACACTTCATGTGCATAATATATCTATCAAGTACACTACTCCATGATCATTTATCAACATAAATAGTTTAGACCTATTTGAATAATCATTGGTATCTTAGTGGATCCTTCCATAACTATTAATATGCCATCCACATTAGACCTTTCCTTTGTGATCCTTATTAGGCCATGAAATTCTCTTCCATATTATCTATTATGGAATATATAATATTTAGACATAATTTTATTTCACCATTTAAGGGCATGATGTCTAAGAGTGGGATACCCTACCTCTTGGAGGCAAGATCCATATCTCCATTCTATATATAATTCTACCTAGTACGATATAAGGGTTGAATCTATTTACAAAGAAACACTATAAGAATAATTAAAAATTGATTTTATGTGTAAATACGACTATTTTACTTGACGTTATTCCATTTTATTTATGCTTTAATGGATTACATTAATGTTATAGGACTATAATTTATGATTTTCTATAGATTTTATGCATTAACTAGAATGTGCTTCAACTATTTAGGTAGGTTATTTGATTATTTTTTATTTATTTAAATTATGTAAGGATATGTTTGTAATTAAGTACATACCTATTTATATTTCATTCATTAAATTTGTCTTATAATTAAGCATTTTCTCTTACTTAGACTCTCTCCCTATGTGATTGAACCCTGTGCCATCATGAAACTTATAATATAATGGTGAAACAATAGCTATAAATGTTTTTGTGATGAAAGAATTTGTATTTCCACTTTAATTAGAGTAATTTATTTATACCTTTCCCTCCCTCTCTTTTATGTTTATTTATTAACATGTGATCTTTCCATTTCTTTAGAAATAGTGAAGTGAAGCAAATTAGAGATCTAAAATATAATATGTTGCAATTGGTCAAGCTAGAAGTGTAGAAGTTATGTGATTTAGTGATAAAAATCATATTGGACCTTTAGTGGTAGAACTACATATCTTTGAGATATATTCCAAGTAGGTTATTTAATGTAACCGCCTACCTACATCTTATTCCTTGGATTTTCTCAACTACAATCCTAAAATGAGAGGATGAAATTCCCCCCTACTTTTCCCAAGCTCATTTAGTGCATATAATCCAATAGGTATATTTAGTACTGATATACTAGCCCAAACAACAATTGAAACTAGAAGAAGGGCCCTAAGTAGAATATTAATTCCCAGCCTTTATGATCTCCTTGCTTGTATCATGCTTAATTGTATAATATTAACTAGCACTAGGTGGGAGCCCATTATCAGTGTCTAACAAGGGTTTATATACTAGCCTACCTAAGAATAACATGGAACCAATTGTGTAGATCACCATATCCTGAGTTGGTCCTAGGTGACTAATAATATCCCCATTTTAATTATATAAGAGAACTAGAACTACTAGAGGGATACTAAGACATGTGATTACTCCTACTAGCTCATCCTCTTAGTTTGTCCCTAATATACCTCCACCTATGTATATTGGTTGGGTATACTATTAACATTCCTATATTTGTGAATGCTTTACCAAGGAACTTAGAAATATACCTCCCAAGATTCACACCAGGTGTGGGCATAGTGTTGAGGAAAATGTAACCTCATACAAAACTACTCATAAGATTATAAATGTTGAAAATGAGGATGTTTCATGTAGGATTTTCCTATTCATTCTAATGGGCATGAAATATGATTAGTTATTTAACATTATTGTAGGCTATATCACAATTTGGGACCAATTTAGTAACATGTTATTTTCCCAATTTGGGTAAGTCATCAATCTAAGTGTGTTCTACTAATATTTTTCTTACATTAAAATGGAATCTAATGATCCCATAATAAAATTCAATGCTAGGTTTTAGAATATGTATAGCTAAATCACCATGTTCTATAAACTAGATTCCTATATATCCATTGAAATTTATAAGAATACACTTGATCCTTGGACTGATATGTCATATGGAGAGACCCTTTAGTGGTATACTTACCTCTATCTTATAATGATGCCATCAAAGAAAACAAACAATTTCATCCTCAAGGTTTGTTGGCACCATCCAAACTTGAATATACTACCAAGTATGTCTAATTTCAACTCCCCCACCCCTTTAACACTAGCCAAATATACATGTGACATAAACTATGATAGTGAATAAACACCTTCCTTTGCGACACACTAATATTAATCAGCCCTAAGCTTACTTATCCCAACCAATAATTAAGTGGCAGCTCAATCTCACAATTCAATACTATTCCCTACTATGAACAAATTCCAAAGTGTGCCCTAAGAGTCCACCAAGAATGTGTTGGATTATATACAACATATGGTACATAAACTCAAAAATAACTTCTTGGGCCTCTCGAGACATGTTGAAAATAAGGGTGGTGAGACTTCAAACATGAAATTAAAATAATAGATGTAAAATATTCCTTATAACTTCTCTAACAAATAACCATAGCCATCACCTAATAATCTCCCTAAGATCAACATATGTGAGTTGTCCTTTCCTAGTTAGGATCATGTGTACAATACAACCAAAATGGCAAAATTCATTGCATTGATTTATATAGTGCATTTGACATATTCTAAAAAAATTATGGAAGAGTATGAAGTATTCCCAAACCACCCCAATGATACTAATCATACTGAGACATCTAATTCTATAAGATCCCTAATCATTTCCATGGTACTAAATACATTAGACTTCCCCAACCATGAAGACAATGACCCAAAATATTCCATGAATGAGGTGTAGACTTTTTCAAAATTCTAAGTGGCTAACTCCATTCTTAAGAGCTAAACACAACAATAGTTCCTTACCACATAAACTCCTCATAAAAATGGTGTAACTCCTTTTGATTCAAGATAAAGGAATGACTCTCCAGCCTCACAAGAAAATAATCCTAATCCAATTAAATATACCCATCCTACAACTAACAAGACTAGGTATAACATAGTGGATGAAATGAAGAAGATCAAGGAAAACATTACTTTACATGATCTTCCATGAATCACTTAGTAAAAATATCTCTTCATAAATTCCCTCATAGACTAACCATTTCAATACAAAGCCAATCCTATGCATGCTAGTGTGATGACACATAAGAATAAGGCTAAGGTCCAGGTTTTCCTCTTTATGGTTAGGCTATTTGGGAAGAATATTCATAACTCACTAGTTGACTCAGGGGCCTCTATGAATGTCATTCCTACTATAATTTATTAAAAATTTATACTAACACATGTTAAGTTAGATAAATAGTTGTCTATTTAGATAAGCCTAAATTTAAGGTAGTGGGAAATATCTTGAATGTCCATATGTAGCTGGAATATGATTGTAAGGTTTAAAAATTTATGGATATTCAAGTAGTAAACATCCTAAATTCTTATGGGGTGTTGCTTAATAGAGGCTATTCCAAAACCTTTAATGGATACATGGTTAGATACTTCTCCCTAAATGGTTGCCTTTTAAAGGTGTAGCCAATCATATATGTGTTGAAAAATAATACATAATGAAACACATAATCATAAAATATAATGTAGTCAATAAAAGAGTGAATTTAGTATCCTTTGACATAAGTTTTTATACTTTGTCTAAAAAATGTAGTGAAAATCAATCTAATAAATATCTTGAATTGTTAGGTCTATGGTCCTTGTACTTTGATGTGGCCCTTTCCAAACAAGTTTTTGGAGTAAGATTTATTCTCATTAAGCCATTAAGGAAATGACATGTTATTTCCAATAGTATCTAATTCCCTTGCCCCAAAAACCTACAAGAATATGAGGCCTTGATCTCATGTCTAAAATTGGCATTTAAACATAGGGTCACAGAGCTAAGAGTGTTTAGGTATTCTAAACTAGTAGTAAACCAAGTTAGGAGCAAGTTCCAATGTAATCTATATTATTTGAGAAATTAAAAAAATATATCATGGGATTTTATAGAAATTTTAAATGCTTTTAAAGTAATCTTTGTTCTTAGAGAATAAAATTATATGGTTGATTCATTAATAATTTATGTTGTAAACCTGATACCCCTAAATGACTCAAGGCTATAAAAAATTTTAGTAGAGTTCATCCCATGTCCCTCAGTACCAAATAATATTAAAAAATTATAGGTATTTAAATATTATCACCCCATTTTGTAATTCCTTAATAACTCTAGGGAATTTTGACCCAAATTATATCTCAGTAGAAATAGAAGACCTTGAAAATGAAGAATTTGACCAGGATGACATTAGAACTTGAAATAATATTGAGTTCTTAAATGGATGGTCTCTATTAAGAGAGTTTTTTACCTTGACAAGCCCACAAAGTACTCGAGAGGCCAATACACCTAGACAAAAAATCTTAAATGATTAATCTAGGATCATCAAACCAACCCAAACATGTTCATATTACCTTAAATTACACTCTTGTTGAATCTAAATAACTCTAAAATTTGTTATTTTAGTATCAAGATGTTACTGATTAGGATTATGAAGACCTTAAGGTATTTGAATTGAAGATAATAAATCAACACTATCCCACTCATGGAAAAATACAAGATCTTTAGATAGAGGTAATGACTTGTGAACCCAATCCTATAAATGCTTATGCACAAAAAGGTCAATAAAATCCTCTCAAATATGATCATATTACCAATTCATCACTCTACCTAGGTAGCTAACTTAGTGTCAGTCTATAAAAATAATAGATGAATCTGAATGTGGGTGGATTATAGAAATATGAAATAATCATCTAAAAAAGATAACTATCTTTTAACTTCCTTAGATGAGGTAATACAAATGGTAAGTGGATCCCAGATGATGTCCTTCCTAGATGGATTCTCAAGATATAATTAGGTTCTAATAAACCTATAAGACTAATACAAGATTTTATTTACAACTAATTGGGGCTCGTTCCCTTAAAAAAAAATTATAATTGGCCTTATTAACATAGGATTCACCTTTTAGAGAGATATGGAATTTGATTTCAAAGGTTTGATAGGTAAAGTCCTAATTTTATATATGGATGACCTGAATATATTTTCAAAATGTATATTTGATCATATTATCCATCTTCAAAATATATTTGAAAGGTGTAGAAGGTATGATATCTTGGTTAACCCAAATGAAAGTGTATTTTGTGTTACCAAAGGTAATATTCTTAGTCACATCATCATGAAGGAAGATATTTTTATTGACCCTAAGCATGCCAATGTGATTTCCAAGATACCTTTGATTATTAATAAAAATAAATTAAATTCAATTTCTAGTAAGATTAAGTTTGTATGCAAATTCATATCTAGTTTTTTAAATTATTAAACATTTGAATGCAATGTAGAAGTAAGAAGAAAATGTAGAGTAGAATACTAAATCTATGAAAAAAATATAATAAATCAAGGAATCCATCATGTGGTCACCAATATTAATCATATGAGAATACATGAAGGACTTATATCTCTATTCTTTTGCATTAGAGCACACCATAGATACAATGCTCACTTGAAAGTTGGACGAAGAAGATCACCCAAACAATTTCATTAAAATAAACTTTAAGGATTTAGAGATGAATTTTTCCTCTTTAGAAAGGCATTCTTACAACTTGGTTAAAGATATGAAAACATACATGCACTACATTCTCATAAATAAGGTACACGCCTTCATCCTAAACCTAAACATAAATCTAATGTTAGGGTAGAATGAGCTAGGACAATTCAGAGGTCAAAAAATGGCCAATATATAAGAGTATGAACTTGAGATAAAACTTATCAAGTTGTTCTAAGTCTAGGTTATTACTCATTTGATCATTGAAATCAACCCAAAGAATATGGTGTTATAATTGGACCAGTTAGAAATAGTCCATCAAGAATCTTATGATCCAATTTTATACTTTTTCCTTGTAAATTATCCTTCAAGACTCAAACAAACACATAAAGAGATCCAAGGATGAATTAAATCCCATACATTTTGAATAAGGGAGTTATCTATATAAATAACTATGAAGGCATCTATCTCATATTTACATCTAAAGAAGAAGCTAATAAAGTCATGACTAGCTTCCATGAGAAATTAGGTAGTGGATATCATTCATGGACTTAAATTGTATAAAAGTTTCAATGATTTATTTACTATTGACAAAATATATTTAGATATTTCCATGATAATGTACATTTTTTCCATCATTCCTAAACCTACACCAAGAAGGAATTTCATGCTACAATAAATTTCCATACCATGATAGAAGTGTGTCCTTTATCTCAATAGGGGCATGACTTCATTAGAGTCATCAACTTGAACTCATAAGTTGGCCATAAAATCATACTTAAAAAAACTAATAACATAAAAAAATGGATATAGGTAGTGGTGATGAATAAAAACATAGACAAGAAAGTCATTAAGTTCCTTAAAGAAAATATAACACAATTAGGCACCCCAACCTCTCTTGTATGAGATAATGAACCTGTATTTCAATCAGTCAAGCTCATTTAATGTGATTATGAAAATGGGATTATTTTAAATTTCTCATTGAACTAATACCTACAAGGTAATGGTTTAGTTAATTAAACTAGTAAGAACCTGATCAATGCCATCAATAAGTCTATAGAAAATAAATCTAGAGACTAGAATTCACTATTGAAATATGCTCTTTGGGATAACCACACTAGATATAATCAAGACCTCAAAATATCTCCTTTCATAATATTATATGGGTTGGATCCCATATTACCAATGAACCTTAAGTTTCTAATTTACAATTTTATGAAAGAGTACATGGAGGAAACTGAATGAGAAAAGGCTCTAAAAAACTTTAAAAGACATCAAGGGATAGTCAATAGATTACTATATTAAATGGAAAATGTTAAATATTTTTAAATATCATACTTACTAATATTATGTGATAAAGCACATGAGAAGAAACGGAAGCACTCCAAACTTGACCCACTCTAGATTGGCCCATATGAAACCCCTGAGCTACTAGAATAGAACACATTTCAATTAAAATAACTTGAAGGGAATGACCTCCAATTTATTTTGAATGTAAAACTCTTGAAGAATTAATTCTCAATCATACCTTCTAATGAAATTTTATATTATCCCCTGGGGCAAATGCTGGTGATGTAAATATTACATTATTGTTAGCTAGTTTGCTTTATTTGTGTGTTTTCTTCTATTTTGTCATGATTTTGATTTCTTGTTATTGATTTATATTAT
The DNA here is from genome assembly GCA_037957365.1 of Torreya grandis. Classification (NCBI taxonomy): domain Eukaryota; kingdom Viridiplantae; phylum Streptophyta; class Pinopsida; order Cupressales; family Taxaceae; genus Torreya; species Torreya grandis. Next base: position 829,888 of record JARHVA010006158.1, read on the forward strand.
TTTTGTGTGTGTTTATTTAATTTTTGGATAACTATAGTTTTCACCTTATTTTCCCTTGTTAAACTTATAATAGATTTATCTTGTTCTCATGATTTAAATTAATAAGTAGTTAAGCCAATTCTCATAACGTAGAGTCCAATCGCACTCAAGCAAAACTAGAATCCCTTCAGGAAAAGGTAGTAACCTATTAACCTAATATTTTAATGAATTATTTACAAATAGGTCCATAAAATACTATCATATGGGATCATCTTCCTATTTTTTCACTCTACTTGGGTAGCTAACTTAGTGTCAATCTTTAAAAATAATGGATGAATATAATTATGTGGATTTTAGAAATTTAAACTAAGCTTATAACAAAGATAAATATACTTTACCTTACTTTTATGAGGTAATACAAATGGTAATTGGATCCCAAATTATGTCCTTCTTGGATGGATTATCAAGATATAACCAAGTTCTAGTAAACCCATAAGACTAAGCCAAGACTTCATTTACAACTAAGTGGGGCACATTTTCTTAAAATCAAATGTCAAATGGCCTTATTGACATAGGAGTCACATTTCATAAAGATATGGCCTTTTATTTTTAACATCTAATAGGTAAATACATCTTTATTTACATGGATGACTTGACTATTTTTTCAAAATGCATGTATGATCATATTCACCATCTTTAGAATATATTTGAAAGGTGTAAAAGGTATGGTATCTTGATTAACCTAAAGAAAAGCATATTTTTTGTTACCAAAGGTAAGATTATTAGTAAAATATTCCTAAGTAAGGTATTTATATTAAAAATGATCACGTAAATCTAATTTCCAAGATACCTTTTCCTAATAGTAAAAAGTAATTAAAATCATTCTTTAGTCAGATTAATTTTTTATGAAAATTCATATCTAGTTTTTATAAAATTATTAAACCCATGAATGCAATGTTGAAACAAGAATAAAATTTGGAATGGAACCCTATAACTAGGGAGTCCTTCAGATAAATAAAGGAACCCATCATGTAGGCACTATTTTTAATCACCCCAATCTATATTAAGGACTTATACCTCAATTCCTTTACATCAAAGCACACCATAGCTATAATGTTCACCCAAGAAATAGATGAAGATGAGCACGTAATCACTTTCATGAGCACAAAATTGAAGGATGTAGATATGAATTACTCCACCTTGGACAAGAATGCATATGCCTTGGTCAAGTATGTGAATAAATTTAGGCACTAGATTTTAAGAAAAAAAGTGCATGACATCATCCCAAACCCAACCATAAATCTAATGCTAGGAAATAATGATCTAGGATAATGTAAAGGTCAATGGATGGATAAGATTATAGAGTCTAAAATTGAGATAAAAATTTATAATCTATTTTAAGGCCAAGGTATTACTAAATTGATCACTTAAATTAACCTAAGGATGATGATGGTGAAATTGGACTAGTCAGAAATCTTCCATTAATAATGGTATGATCTAATTGTCCACTACCTCCTTAATGAAAATCCTCCTCCAAGACTCAATCAAATGTAGAAAATATATTTAAGGATGAAGGTATCCTACTACATGTAAAATAAGGTAGTGATATATATATATATATATATATACATATATATATATATATACATATATATACATATATATATACATATATATATATATATATACATATATATATATATACATATATATATATATATATATTGACATATATATATACATATATATATATATATACATATATACATATACATATATACATATATATATATATATACATATATATATATATATATATACATATATATATATACATATATATATATATATATACATATATATATATATATATATATATATATATATATATAACTATGGAAGAATCTAGCTTATATGTCTATCTAAAAAAGAATATAAGGAATTTGTGACTATCTTCCATGAGAAATTAGGTAGTGGTAATCCTTCAGGGACTATAACTACACATAAAATTGTATGAGCTAGGTATTAGGCCACTGTCTTTAGAGATATCCATGCCCATGTGAATTCATGACATAATTTTCATACCTTCAACAAGAAGTAAGTTCATGATACAATGCCAATGTAGTTTATAATATAATATCATCCTTTCACTCAATGGGGACTTGACTTCATTAGAGTCAACAACCTAAACTCATCAGTTGGCCATAAGTTCATACTTATAACCACTAATTATTGCATAAGATGGATAAAGGTAGTGGTAAACAAGAAAAAAATAACAAAGGAATTCATTAAGTTCCTTAATAAAACATAACAACATGATTTGGCATCCCAACCTCTCTAGTATATGAAAATGGACCTACGTTTTAGTCAATTGAGCACACTAAATGTGCTTATGAAAATGGGATTACCTTAGCATTATCATTGAACTATTAATTTTAAGGGAAATTTTTGGATGAGAAAATAAACAATAATCTCATTGATGACATTAGTAAGTATATATAAAATAATATTAAAGATTGGCATTCACTATTGAAGTATGCTAATTGGGCTAACTACACCATATATAAGCAAGACCTCAAAAGCAATCCTTTTCTACTGGTATATGAGTTGGAGCTCATATTACTAATGGCCTTT